>JAWQEG010004688.1:0-71859 GCA_033782935.1 Petrolisthes cinctipes | reverse complement strand
GGGGTTGAGTTGACGTTAGGTGTTGTTGTATGATTATATTTTGATATGATACTGATTTATTTCCACGAGTTTAGGAAAGTGTCGGTGGTTATTTGATTGTGGCTGCATGTACAGTCACGAGCACTAATAAGTATACTGTTTTGGTTGAAGCTTTGAACAGTCCACCAATTCACCAACAACAAACTAATTCCAATGGAGATCTTATTGAAGCATATATTTACTGTCTCTAGGTATTCGAAGCACACCTGGATACTTATTAGTGCTCGTGACTGTACACTTCCAACTCATGCTTCGTCTCATCTACCTATAGGTCAAAGTGTGTCGAGGAGACCCATGCAACTCCATCCCTCCAGCTCCATCACTGACTTTATGTACGCTGTTGCCAGAACCGATATCACACGTATAAGAAGGTGACTTGCCTGGGGGGGGAGGATCTTTTAATTTTTATGCGTGACTGTAGTTTACCATACCTTAGTTTTTATTGAAATATTTCTTTTTCAATTTTGAAGTCAATTTTATGATATGTTGTGGAAATACTGTAAGTAGTAGTAATGAGGTAAGTAGTAGTAGTAATGAGGTCAGTAGTAGTAGTAATGAGGTAAGTAGTAGTAGTAATGAGGTAAGTAGTAGTAGTAATGAGGTAAGTAGTAGTAATAATGAGGTAAGTAGTAGTAGTAATGAGGTAAGTAGTAGTAGTAATGAGGTAAGTAGAAGTAGTAATGAGGTAAGTAGTAGTAGTAATGAGGTAAGTAGTAGTAGTAGTAATGAGGTAAGTAGTAGTAGTAGTAATGAGGTAAGTAGTAGTAGTAGTAATGAGGTAAGTAGTAGTAGTAATGAGGTAAGTAGTAGTAGTAATGAGGTAAGTAGTAGTAGTAATGAGGTAAGTAGTAGTAGTAATGAGGTAAGTAGTAGTAGTAATGAGGTAAGTAGTAGTAGTAATGAGGTAAGTAGTAGTAGTAATGAGGTAAGTAGTAGTAGTAATGAGGTAAGTAGTAGTAGTAATGAGGTAAGTAGTAGTAATACGATAGTTGATAGTAGTAGTAGTAATGAGGTAAGTAGTAGTAATACGATAGTTGATAGTAGTAGAGAGACGGGATACAAAAATAATCAGTGTTTGATATACCGGCAATACTATTTGTTATTTCAAAGAATTCACCGACCAGTCAATCACTCGGGTTAAAGGTTAATAATTTCTGTGTCAGGTTAGGTGGTGAGGTGAGGTGAGGTGAGGTTAGGTTAGGTTAGGTTAGGTTAGGTTAGGTTAGGTTAGGTTAGGTTAGGTTAGTGAGGTGAGGTGAGGTGAGGTTAGGTTAATTATTCTTTGTCAGGTTCATCGTTATATTGGACAAGAGACAACATTTGGATTACAATTGAATGCTTGATTAGGAAGGTCATCGATCAAACATTACACTAATGAGTTTGTAATTCAAGAGTGCGTTAAAACATGCATAAAATTCCATAATCATGTTTTTATCTGGTTCATCGCACAGCCATTGGTATTAACAATAAAAATATATACATTAATTTAACTCAGTCACCTAGCAGTACACAATAATGTAAATTAAATATAAGCTTCAACACGAGTTATAATAATTGTTAAAAGGCCACAAGAAATCTACGGACATGTACAGCCACAATCAAATATCCACCGACACTTTCCTTCCATCGTAGTAAATATCTTGGTAATAAAGAACAACACGTGTATGATTTTGCAGCACCTCATAATAATAATAATAATTGAGGGGGTTGAGTTGATGTAAGGTGTTGTTGTATGGTAGTATTTTGAAATGGTACTGATTTATTTGCACGATGGAAGGAAAGTGTCATTGGATATTTGATTGTGGCTGTACATACATATAGTCTCTATGAAAACATGGATGAATCTTTGTTGAATAAAGATACTCACAGTGCAGTACATCCATTATGCAAATCTTACCTGAAAAGAAGAAGAAAAATATCAAGATTAACCCATAGATATAAATTGTTTTATACCCTTCCTCTCTCCCTCCCTCTCTCTCTCTCTCTCTCTCTCTCTCTCTCTCTCTCTCTCTCTCTCTCTCTCTCTCTCTCTCTCTCTCTCTCTGAAAATCGTTTCTTAGAAATAAGTTAGATATGATAATTTTAACCTCTGTGACGGTGTTCACATGTTAGATCACAAAATAATTATAAATTCCCTTCTGGACAAATAGTTCCCTTTACGTCGGAGCTGGGATTTGCTATAACTTTAACCCCTTGCTCCATTCAACCCTGTATCCACCTGTACCAACACACACACACACACACACACACACACACACACTAACCGGATCTGCTGTCACAATATGGCGGTAGGATTTCTTGTTTCCTTGTTTTACTCCCATTACATTTCGTCCCACACACACACACACACACACACACACACACACACACACACACACACACACACACACACATTTTTTTTTTATATTGGAGCTTTATGTACAGTCACGAGCACTAATAAGTATACAGCTTTGGTTGAAGTTGTGAACAGTCCAATTCACCAACGAAGTAATTCAAATGGAGATCTTATTGTGCATTCATTTACTGTCTCTAGGTATTTGAAGCACACCTGAATACTTATTTTTTAGTTCTGGTGTCTGTACCACTCATTCTCATCTCAATATTTTGTCTTGACCACTGAGTATAATAAGGTGGTAGTGTCCCCTGAAACTGTTGGTAATATACAGTCGTGGTCAATAATAATCATCCATATAAGAGTAACTCACGTAAGATTTTGACAGCTTCCCTCTGATCCTTAGCTGATAAACTTTCCAATAAATAGGTTAATTAAGTACCATCGTTTAATTTACTACAAGCAGCTACACACTACTTAAAACAATAACATTATATGTGAACATGAAAACATTAGACAGGAAATTGTTAAAGTTACCCATATGTGGATGATTATTATTGACCACGACTGTACTTCCGTCTGCCAGTGTGGGTTTTCTTCTAGTCAGTGAATTAGAATGTTCGTGGCATTGTTTGGAGGAATCATTTGCCCTTCAATTCATCAGCAGAGGAGTCCCACTTTATAACTACGAAATGTGTGGTAATAAAATAATAAATAAACATAATTTTTCATAAATATAATATATATATACTTTCCCTGCAACATATATACACTGGATTAAACGCGAAACTTGTATCTAAGGTCATATTAATTGGAAGGGAATTGGTCCATTTTAACCACAATTAATTAAGTATTGCATCATATTAATTGTTTAGGTTATATCTGACGAAAGCAACTGCTGATTGTAGGTAAACAATGACATATTGATGAAAGTGAAGAGGAAGAGAGAAGACTGTGCTGGGCCAGAAAGAAGGAACTTGTACAGACACAATCAAATATTCACCGACACTTTCCTTCCATCGTAGTAAATATCTTGGTAATAAAGAACAGCACATGTATGATTTTGCAGCACTTTATAGTAATAATTGAGGGGGTTGAGTTGACGTAAGGAGTTGTATGATTGTAATTTGATATGTTACTAATTTATTTGCACGATGAAAGGAAAGTGTTGGTGGTTATTTGATGGTGGCTGAACAGTACCCCAAAATAGAAGAGAAGAGGGAAACAAAGCACGAAGGAATGGAAAGAAAGTGAGGGACGGTGTTGAAAGAGAAGAAAGGGATTGGCTCGGGTTCGAATGGACGTCTGTTTCAAATTAGTGATCTTAATTTACTATTATTTCTTATCTTCATCTGGGTTGGTTTTGTGATGATATATTATATATGTTAGACCTTTACCCAGCTGCTCCTAACCTTTCCTTGGTCGTTCACTCGTCTACTGCCGCTGACCTTTAGAATCAGATTGCAGTAATAGTATATTCATATATATATATATATATATATATATATATATATATATATATATATATATATATATATATATATATATATATATATATATATATATATATATATATATATTCATATATATATATATATATATATATATTCATATATATATATATATATATATATATATATATATATATTCATATATATATATATATATATATATATATATATATATATATATATATATATATATATATATATATATATATATATATATATGTTATAAGTATAATTATCTGAAACATCGTTGAACATTCACCCAAAATGGTTAATGATGTTTATAATATCGTATACTGTCTCTTTCCCTGATATGAATGGAACTACTAATGTACTTCATTATTCAAGCTCCTGTTATTTTTTCTGAAAGTCATACTGTACTGCTGTTGTAAGCTATGGGCTAAAGTGTCTGTGTAAATGTGTGTATATTATGGCATGGTAGGATAATTATACTGTATGGTAAGAAGATCAATTCATGACAAACTTCGTGTCTGCATTATAAAAACATGCTTCTTCCAAAATCCTTTAACAAAAGTCCACAAGAACTGACCAAATGCAAAATTCAACTCCAACTATAACTCGCCGGGCAGAAACGATCACAAGGTGTATGTGGTAGTAGTGTCTCTATTCCATCAGCTCGCGATTGTACAGCCACAATCCAATAACCACCGACACTTTCCTTCCATTGTACAAATAAATCAGTATCATATCAAAATATAATCATACAACATCACCTTACGTCAACTCAACCCCCTCAATTATTACTATGAGGTGCTGCAAAATCATACACGTGTTGTTCTTTATTACCAAGATATTTACTACGATGGAAGGATAGTGTGGGTGGATATTTGATTGTGGCTGTACATACATCGGTTTAATCGAAGGTTGAACCCACTCTGATGAACACACCTGGTTCACTTAAGGGCAGAGAAATGAAGAGCCATTAGAGAGCACTACATTCCCTTTCTCTCTCCTTTATTGTTTCTTCTCTTTCACTGAATTTCCATCTCCCTTCCTCTAAACTGGATAAATCACATTTGCATACCAAAGATGAACTTTATCAAACTCTGAACCTAACCTTTTGGTCAACTTATGTGTGAGTTTGATTAAATCTCTTTCTCTTCTTTTCTCTCTCTCTCATAATGTTATCCACACTCCTGGTTTCTCTTTTCTCTCTCACTGAGTTTTTCACTTATTATTTATTATATCTCTCCTATTTCTCCCCATACACTGTTACTCTCTTTCGTTTCCATTTCTGTCTCTCATGCAATAGGGTAGTGCTGATGGTGTAATATTTATCATGCTCGTCTAGCAAGCGTGATCTCCCGGGTTCGATTCCAGAGTCAGTGGAATTCTTGGACAATTTTCCCAGCCCACTATATCCCTTTTCACCTAGCAGTAAGTAGGTACACGGCTGTAAGAGCGAGGGGGAAGATGTGTTGATGTAATAAGACTGACTGACTGCCTTAAGGTGGTAATTCTTTTTTGTTACATTGGAGCTCCTCGACTCGTCCAAAGTATACCAGGAAACAGGACCAAAAGAGCAAAAATAATGGTGTTCTGTTGTTTGGAATAGTCTGGAGTATTCATGCAGTAGCTCCAGAATTATCAACAACACAAAACTTTCCCCTTAGTTAATGACCAACACCATGAATCGATAGGCATGAGGCCCTAAAAAATCATCATTATCATCATCATCATCATGTTCTGTCTCACTATTCCCTTGTCCATTTTCTCTTCTTTTTCATACGCACCATTTCCTTCTATCACACACTCATTTTTTCTCCTCTCTCGCATGCACATTTTTCTCTTCTTCATCACACTCGTCAATCTCTTTCTTCTCTTACCTTCTTTCAAACCTATTTTTCTATCCTGTCTCTCACACGTATGTTTGCATTTCTCTCTCACAGTCTACAGTAAGTTTAACTCTCTCACATTCCACTTCTCATTCACACTCTCTTTACGCTCTCACGCCATATAAATTTGTAAACATCTTGTCTCTCTCTCTCTCTCTCTCTCTCTCTCTCTCTCTCTCTCTCTCTCTCTCTCTCTCCCAGTTCTGTGTTCGACAATGATATATTAACTGAAGGTGACAATTGGTTTCTTTGTGACTTGTACTGAACGTGTGTGTGACTGTGTTAGTGTGTATATGAGAGAGAGAGAGAGAGAGAGAGAGAGAGAGAGAGAGAGAGAGAGAGAGAGAGAGAGAGAGAGAGAGAAGAGAGAGAGAGTATGTGTATGAGTGTGTGTTTGTGTACTATTTTTTTTCCACACCAAACTAAAGGTTCTATCGCCACCGGGAGATTCATTGAGCTTCATGCTGAACGCAGGGATATTTTTGTGAAGAAGGTTATTTTCAAGCGTTTTATTCGTGGTGTTGTTTTGTGTCACGCAGGTGTTACGATAAATTTTCAAGTGTTTATACAGCCACAATCAAATATCCACCGACACTTTCCTTCCATCGTGGTAAATATCTTGGTAATAAAGAACAACACGTGTATGATTTTGCAGAGCACCTCATAATAATAATAATTGAGGGGGTTGAGTTGACGTAATGTGTTGTTGTATGATAATATTTTGATATGATACTGATATATTTGCACGATGGAAGGAAAGTGTCGATGGTTATTTGATTGTGACTGTACATTATAAATAACTAAAGATGAGAGAGAGAGAGAGAGAGAGAGAGAGAGAGAGAAGAGAGAGAGAGAGAGAGAGAGAGAGAGAGAGAGAGAGAGAGAGAGAGAGAGAGAGAGAGAGAGAGAGAGAGAGAGAGAGAGGAGAGAGAGAGAGATAATGAAAGACGGAGGAGGAAAATCATAGTTCCCTCCTGTGAATTGTATCGTGGAATCAAAGCAAACAAAATGGCAATTACTGTGCAAAATTGAACAATATTATAGGTCAACTGCAAAAACAGTGAATTTAACTTTTTCTTTACCCTCTGAAATAATATAAATAAAAACCTGTCCATTATCAGAGCGCTCCCTCGGGCACGGTCCAAGATTAAGCCCTAATTATACAATAGAGAACATGGATTATTTGATAGGGAATGAATGAAACGGGAAGAACGAAAGAAGACTTGGCTACACCAGAAAGATTTTATATCACCAAAAAAGTGACATGATACAATCTTTTGCCTACAATGACACCTAACCCACCAGCTGAGATGACATAAACATCTAGGTACGTGTGTCGCGAATTTACGAGCTCGATGTACAGTCACGAGCACAAATAAGTATACAGCTTTGGTTGAAACTTTGATCCTATTCACCAACGAACTAATTCCAATCGAGATATTATTGTGTATGTATTTAGTGTCTCCAGGTATTCGAAGCACACCCTGGATATCTACCTATATAATATTAGTGCTCGTGACTGTACATCTGGGTTCGTATTCATATAAGTAAGTTCACTTCTAAGCTAAAAATTCTATTCGTAAGCGTTCATTCATTCATTCATTCATGGAAAGGACAAGAACCAGGCACTGCTTTTCATAGTTAAGTTTGTTAGTTAGTAAGCGTTTCTTCACGGCAACCACTATCACCATTCACAGCTCTCAAATCACAAGAACCAAACTTTGCTTTCATAGTTTGTTAGTAAGCGTTTCTTCACGGCAACGACTATCACCATTCACAGCTCTCAGATCACAATAAAGACTCCTTCACGGCAACAACTATCACCATTCACAGGTCTCAAATCATAGAATAGACTCCTTCACGGCAACGACTATCACCATTCACAGGTCTTAATTCATAATAAAGAGTCGTACTTCAAGAGGAGGAACACCGACCACTGCTTTGAGAGAGAGAAAGAGAGAGAGTGAGAAGCCACGCACTACACCACGTCTACACAGCTCCTGATAAAACTCCAAATATCAGCTGTTGTACTACTCTCTCAGCACTGGCTTACTCACCACCTGTACATGAATGTACACTGAACAGCCAGGTGCAATAATTTGACCTGACAGTGTCAAGGTTCGCTTGCAATAGCGAAAATAAATAACAAAGGCAGTGCTGGAATGTGGTGGCGGTTGTCGGCTTAACACACAGCCTGTCCCACCTACCAACTGCTTGAACACTGCTCGCCAAGTACGAACCAACTGCTTCACCATCTCATTATCACTCTTTCTCGCTTTTTCTTTTTTTCTTATTTCTTTTTTCCTTCTCCACTCTCTCACTGGTACTGACACAGCCTCTGGAGGATTTGCAGGGAGAACCCAACCCTGGGTGAATTAACACCGTTCAACCTCCCGAGTGTATGACAGTGCCCCCCTCCCCCCGTCACCTCACTAACACCTCACCACCTGTGACTATGTATGCCAGGAGATGTGAGCCACCACCGCCTCATCACACGACCCCCAGGTCTCCCTGGATACCAGCCGTTAGATGGTGTGCTGTTTGTGGCAAAACCACCTCTGACAAGACCATCATTGACTGTTCATCTGGTGATTGCCCCAACACCTCCCACACCACCTGTCTCGGTGACAGCAACACCTTTGACTGCTGCGAGATCCCCGCTCTGCGCACAGCTCTGGGAATCACCGCCCCGGTGGTTTACCAGGCGGCCACGGCAGACTCGCAAGACTCCTCTGACCTTTTAGATGCTGACATTTCTGATGTGGCTGCAGCAGATGATGATGATGATCTCGAAGATCTCTTGAAGTTAGATCCTAGAGAACTAGTCGAAAACATCCGACAGCTGAGGAAGGAATTAAAGAGAAAGAAAAACATTTTAAGTTTCTTCGAAGCCACTTCTCAAACACTGGCTGAGAAAAGGGACGCTGTAGTTACCGTCCTGGACCTCATTGATAACATCTGTGCTATAAGAACCAGCGCACAGGAACTTGATACAAGAACTATCGCTGCCACCGCTAAGTCTCACAGAATAGACGAGGAGTGGGAAAGACACGTAGCCTCAAGTGACGAAACAGCAAACTGGTGGAAGTCAGTGAAACCTCAACCACTTCAGTCTACCGTCGCCTCCACCACCACCAACAACTCGTCTGGCCCCGGCCCCCCATTACCACCACGGACTACTACTGCTCCATCTAAGGACGCCTCCACGGCGACTGTGCCAGCTGCAGTGCCTAGAAATTTCCGTAACGGTAGAAATACGGAGAATAACAAAAATAACAAAACGCAACAGCAAACTGGACACTCTGATAAATCCCTCTCAGGTAAGACAGTTGCGCCCCGAACCTCGCTACGTAACCAGTCAAAAAGTTACTGCGAAAATTGCGGGCGTAACGGTCACACAGAAAATAACTGCCTGAGGAGGAACAAGTGTACCTACTGTCTACGAGTGGGACATACTGTTCAGGAGTGTCGTACTCGCATTGCGCGTTCAGACACTTAATCGATTCCTTCACCCTGCTCCTCCTGATCCTGGTCCTGCCATACCCCAGCCTCTCATCGGTAATTGGGCTCCAAGACATCAGACTCACACACCACACCCACTCTATCCTGCCTACACCCATTCATATACTCTCCAGCCGCCTAACCTTGTCAACACAGCCTGAAGTCATGCCCGCCCGTAAGTCTAGAGATCAACTTACCATCATATTTGCCAATGTTAGGAGACTTGTAACGAACATCGGGGACCTCATCAACAGCCACGTGATTCCTCGTACCCCAGACATTGTTGCAACGGTAGAAACATTTATGAATGAGTCAGTCCCTGACAACTTTGGGCACCTGAGAGGATACTCGAGGTGGCATCGACGCGACAGGACACGCGGGACCTTTGGTGGTGTCGCTGTCTCTTTCCACAAAAGCCTGTCGGTTCAACCACTCAAGGTCGCTCTTCCGACTCATCTGGAGATGATGTTCTTCAAGATATGGGCTCAACATCAGACCATCTTGCTATGTGTGTGTTACCGCCCACAATGGCAGAATAGTGAGCCCATTGTGTTCCTGCAAACTCACCTCAATGAGCTGTTGCAGCAACACACCTGCAACCATGTTGTCATCGTCGGAGACATGAACCAGCACTTGGTTGCAAGATCTTTCGAAGAACTCTTCACAGTACATGGACTTTTTAATCACGTTGACTTCCCCACCCACACTTCCAGCTCATCTCTTGATCCTGTCATCAGTGATCTAACAGACAGTGTCGTCACCTGTTTTCCACTCAGCGCCGTGGGATCGTCAGACCACATGGCTGTTCTGAGTGTGATTCAGATAGCACCTCTGAGGGATGCTGCCATCACACGCACCAACTGGCTGTGTGGCAAAGCAGATTGGGAGGGTCTCTGCAACACACTACAACAAATGCCCTGGAGCAACATCCTCGTAGGTGACATCAACAATCAAGTTTACACGTACTTTGCTTAAGCACCAAGAACAGTACATCCCCTGTCACTCATACACTGTCAAGCCCCTCGACCAGCCCTGGTTTGGTTATCAGTGTAGAATGGCAGCTGATGAAAAGAGTCGATCCTGGAGGCTCTACTCACGTCATCCTACCTACGCTAACAAGGAGCGCTACAGACACGCTTGTGCAGCCATGCGACAAGTACAACAGTGGGCTCAACAACGTTGGCAAGAAGACCTTAAGACCAAACTCAGTGGCCGATCTGTGGGTAGTAAGACCTGGTGGACTACACTGAAGCAGCATCAGGGCTTGACATCGGATGATGATGTACCACCCCTACACAAGCCTGATGGTACAGTGGCCACCAAAAACAAGGATAAGGCAGAGGTACTCGCATCTTTTTTCTCCAACAAGATGTCAGTACCCGATCCTGAGTGCCCCACTCCGAATTTGCCAGCCCTCACAAACGCGAGCCTATCCACCCTCACCATCACTACTGAGGATGTGCGGCAATGCTTGTCACTAGTTGACACAAACAAGGCCTTAGGCCCAGACAACCTAAGTCCCCATATCCTTAAGCGTTGTGCCTCTCAGCTGGCAACGCCCCTCACCACCATCTTCCAGCAATGTATCACTACTGGAGTCTGGCCCACCCTCTGGAAGGGCGCCAGAGTGGTAGCAATCCACAAAAAGGGCAAGAAGACTGATCCCAAGAACTACACACCTATTTCCCTTCTCTCAGTTCTTGGCAAAATACTCGAAGCCATCATAGCTGACAAAATATCATGCTTTCTTGCCTCACACCATTTACTTAACAATAAACAGTTTGGCTTCCGAACAAACAGGTCAGCAGAAGACCTATTACTTCAATTATCCACCACTTGGCATAAGTCCCTAGACCAGGGAAGAGACACATTCATCATTGCTCTCGACATAGCGGGAGCATTTGACAGGGTATGGCATCACGGCCTCATCACCAAGATGAACAGCTTGGGTGTCCGCGGTCATCTGCTCCTCCTGCTGCAAGACTATCTGCGGGGCAGATACCTCAGAGTGGTGATGAATGGACAAACATCAGAAGAATACCCCATCTCTGCCAGTGTACCACAGGGTAGTGTTCTCGGCCCTCTCCTCTGGAATGCATATTTTAATGACTTGCTCCAGCTCATTCCAGAGGCACATGCATACGCCAATGACTGCACCCTGACATTTCCCTGCGACAGTGGTGATCACCGGACAACTGTCCGCTGCCCTTGCAAGCCTCTATATCAATACTGGGAGTGGAAATTAACAGTGCCCTGACTTTCACTGATCACGTCAAGACTATAGCCAGGAAAGCCGCCTGGAAACTTAGCTGTGTCCGGCGGGTATCACACCTCCTCGACTCCCAGGGAATTTCCACATTATATGCAGCTCAAGTCCGCTCCCTCATGGAGTATGCCCCTCTCACTTGGTCGTCTTGTCCTCCTTCATATTTGGGTCTTCTTGACAAGATCCAATGTCGAGCACAACGCCTAATACGTCTGAAGGCCCTGCCGGACCAGCCGCCTCCCCCCATGCAGCCCCTACAGCAGCGTCGTGTTGTGGCAGGATTGTGTGTTGTTTACAAGACCCACAAGCAGCGCACCCCACACCTAACTGCACTCCGCCAACCTTGGGCGCGCGCGCCCACCTAAACGGTGGTTTAAGGCTTTGTCTAATCTGGACTTGAACTGATCCACAGAGTTGCTGTTGACTACATCAGCAGGAAGCGCGTTCCAAGTACCGCAGATGCTGTATGTAAAGAATTTACCACACAGATCACGGTTGTATCGCTTCAGTTCAAGTTTGTAGCCATGATTCCTGGTTGTGCCCTCACTGAGTTGGAAAATGTCCCTGTAGTCTACATTGTCAAAGCCTCGTAGTATTTTAAACACTTCGATAAGCTGACCACGCAGTCTCCGGGTTTCCAAAGAGAACAGGTCGAGTTCTACCAACCGATCTTTATAGCTCTTGCGTCTAAGAGAGGGTATAAGTTTGGTTGCCCTGGCTTGCACTCGTTCCAATCTCGCGATATCCTTTCGGTAAGAAGGACTCCAAAACTGGACTGCATACTCCAGGTGCGGTCGGACAAGGGAATTGTACAGACCAAGTACTATCTCCTCGTTCCGGTATCCAAACTGTCGCTTTATGTACCCTAACATCCTTTGGGCTTTCTTCTCAGCCTCAATATACTGCTTTGAGAACTTGAGGTCGCTGGTGATAGTTACACCCAAGTCTTTCTCAGTATCAGTGCTTACGAGAGCATTGCCCTTAAGGTTATACTCTGTTCGGGGGTTTCTGTGGCCTATATGCATAACTTTGCATTTGTTCACGTTAAATGGCATTTGCCACGTGTCAGACCACTCCCGATCCTTGTAAGCAGGTAGTATTTCCTTCTTTCGCGACATTCATACCAAGCTTAGTATCATCGGCGAATTTGGAAATCTTGGCAACCATGTCACCATCTACGTCATTAACATAGATGATAAACAGTAGTGGTCCCAGAACAGAACCTTGGGGAACACCGCTAGTAACGGGCACCCACTCTGAAGCCTGTCCATTCACTACCACCCGCTGCCGTCTGTCACTTAGCCAGTTCTCTATCCAATTTGCCACATTTCCATCTATGCCCAGTGCACGCACTTTCCGAAGGAGGCGGCGGTGCGGTGGGGTACATTATCAAAGGCTTTCTGAAAGTCTAAGTAGAAAACATCGACCGCTTTATCCCGATCATGCTCACTGAAAACAAAATGGATGAATTCCACCAGATTTATGAGGCATGACCGGTGCTGCCGGAACCCATGCTGGGAACCCCTCAGTAGCAAATTTGATTCTAAGTGCGCTGTTATTTTGTCCACCATGATGCTCTCCATGAGTTTACAGACTATCGAGGTTAAACTGATGGGTCTGTAGTTTGACGGTTGGCTAGCATCTCCCTTCTTGAAGATAGGAGTCACCTCTGCCTCACGCCAGTCTCTAGGAACGCATCCAGTCTGGATTACCCTGTTGAATACCATGCACAGGTGCTGTGATACTTCACCATGCACTTCTTTCAACACTCTAGGTAAGAACCCATCCGGACCGGGGGACTTGTTTGCTTTTAATTCGATTATTTTTCTCTTGATTTCTTCTTGGGTGAAGACCATTGACTCCAACTTCTCACTGAAGGAGTCCAAAGGTTCGGGAATGGGACCACTCTCCTCAGAGAACACTGAAGAGAAGTACTCATTTAAGAGGTTAGCATTTTCTGCATCAGAGTGCATCAATGCTCCATCCTCATTCACCAAGGGACCGATCCTGCGTCGGATTGGTTTACGGCCATTCACATAACTGAAAAACTCCTTGGGATTCTCTTTGCAGAGTCTAGCCACACGGACCTCCTCAGCACGCTTAGCCGCCCTTATTTTGGACTTCACATTTCGATTCAGTCTTCTATGACCGTCAAAGTCCCCAGATGTCTTCGCTCGACGATACTCAGTTCTCCTCTCCCGTAGTAAGTTACGGATTTCCCGATTAAACCACTTCGGTTGAATGAACTTCTGACCTGTTCCTTTCAGAGGAATAAAGCGCGACTGAAGTTCCATGAAGGAAGACAAGAATGACCTCCACAGATCATCAGCACTCTCTCCCTCCTCTAGTTCCATTTCAGCAATGCTTTCACGAAGACCTGCAAAGTTCGCTCTCCCCATGTCTAATTTTCTATGCACCGGGGTCACGGACTCCATATTAGGGACCTTAACTGAAAATCTTATAAGCTTGTGGTCGCTTCCACCTATTTCTTCGTTTACAGAGAGGTCTTGAATGATGTCATCCTCGGAGGTGAGGACCAAGTCGAGTATGTTAGCACCTCTTGTTGGCTCCCTTACCCATTGAGTGAGGAATTCATCATTTACAAACTCCAAGAGTGGTGTGTTCTCGGCAGAGGGCTCTCTGGTTTCCCAGTCAACATGTGTGTTGAAGTCCCCCATAAGGATGCACACCCTGCCGTCCACTAGTTCACCCAGCAACTGGTATAGGTCCCTGTCCATCTCATTGAGTTGTCCAGGGGGTCTATAAAGCAGCAGGGTTCTGTATTTTGCAGTGCCTATTTCTAGGTCAACTCCAAGGAGCTCGTGGTTCGATGTGATGTTGCAGGTCATCGATTTGATAGAGTTCTTTACATACAACAGCACACCACCACCCCCTCTGTCCTCTCTATCTTTGTGGAAGAGTTGGTAGCCTGGAATCACGAATTCCCCTTCAAGATCTCTGTCTGAGGTTCTCAACCATGACTCCGTTATGGCCACCATCTAGGGTTCCTCTGTCGCAACGAGGGCCCGCAGTTCCAAAATCTTGTTTCGGATGGACCTGGCATTGAACAATAGAACCTTCAGGGAACCCCCAACTGCAGGGCTCCCTATACTCTTCTGTTTCCCGGATTGGTCATTGTCTTGGTAGTGCTGGGGATATCCTTCTTCAGGATCTCAGCGAATGTCTTCTCTGGGGTCACTCTAGCATAGCGATGAGGGCTCTCCTCCACGCTCGGTCGAGTGCTTCTGAGACATCGTCGGACGGCGTCTTCCATTAATTTGGAAAGCACTTCTTTCCCCTTTAGTGAGAGATGTGTGCCATCCCTCTGGTAGAGGTCGTCTCTACCAAAGAGTGAGGTGTAGGGGTCCACAAAGAACACCCCCTCGGCAGTACACAAATCAGCCAGGCGCTGATTTACTGCAATGTTCTTTGACAGAGCAGTCCCTAAAGGGCCTCTCCTTGGGATTTGCCAACAACTACCCTTCTGCGGGTTTTTAACCCACAGTCATCTACTGCACCGAGCACATCCGAGAGGACTCCTTCGGTCATGCCTACTCTACCATTTCTCAGGTAGATGTCATTACCACTCACCATGAGTGCAATGACAGCAGATCTGGACGTTTGGATCCTCTCAGCTTCCTTTCGGAGGTCAGCATTGCCACAACCTGGCAAACAATTCACCTTCACAGAAGTGTGAAGGCGATCTGCCATTAGGGGTTGCAGCCCTCGTGCCTGGGAATCACCTACAATGTGTATATCCACAGGCCTCTCCTTGGTAGGAGCACGAGATGCCTTGTGAGGAACCCGAGAGTGTTTTGAATTCCTGCCGGGCTCGTCACTTCCTCCAGGTTGCTTCTTCTTCTTCTTTTCCTTCTTCATTTTTTTTTCCTTCTTATTTGATTCCTCACTTTCCTCTAATCCCTCCTCAATTGTCTTCTTGGGTTTTTCTCCCTTCTCCATATTCCCCTCCTCTTTTCCATCACACTTTTCTGCAGTCTCTTTTCCTTCTGCAGTCTCTTTTCCCTCTTCATTGTTGTTGTTCTTCTTCTTGTAGTTCTTTTTCTTGTTCTTCTTCTTCTTGTTCTTCTTCTTATTATTATTCTTTACCGCCGTGGTGGAGCTCTCCGGTGAAGAAGCTCCTTGGACTGCCTTGTCTCTCACATGGCAGTCACACCTCTGTGAGTCCATCCGGAGAACTTCCTCCTTTAGGGAGTTGTTCTCCTTCATGAGCAGTGAGATGTGCTTTATCAACCTCTCCTCGAGGTTGCAAAAGTCGCAGACACTCGAGGAGTCTAGGTCGCTCGCACTCCTCCCGCTGAAGTCCTCACACCAGCGGTACACCTTGCATGTAGTACATGTAAATTTTCTTGCTGATGGACCAGTCATCTCGCTCTAATTCAATTTAAGACCAATAATACAAAAGAAAAGGTTATGTGATTTGGTCTCGCATAAGTCTCATCCGCCTACTTCCAGAAGGTTTTCGGTCGTTCGGCCAACAGAAACCTTATGAGCCAAGCACACCAACCCTAAGGTCTCCCCTGGGCCGGACGGCCCCAATCGTGCCGCAGCTCCCAACTGAGCAGCACAAGAGTCCTAAGTAAATGGGACTCTGATTTTTCGACAGGGGTGCTTGAAGTGTAACCGTCGTCCTACTAATCCCTACTAATCCTCCATCCGCGGCCAAACTTAAAGCAAATAGTAAAACTAAATGTCCACGACTTAATCCGAGATCTTTTACTGGCCTGGCAGCCAGCGAGGCACGAAAGCTCTCTCACCAAAGAGCAGTCGAGCCTTTAGGCACCTAAGAACGGTCACAGGGAGCTGGTCAGGCTTATTAATCTAAGAGAATACCTACGGGGGGTCCTGAGGTATCTCCATTACTCGTACCCCACACGCCTGAGATCCCTTCAATCTCAGCCCTTTCGAAACCTGTGAGCGTTAAAAGGCGTTGTTTTAGGAGGTTCCAAAGCCTCCCTTCTCACACGGCATAAGGTAGCTGGTGAGGTCCTTAACAATAAAAACTTATTTCGAAAGTGATGAAGATTTTTTTTTTTTTTTTTTTTTTCTTTTTTTTTGTTAGGACAGTTGAAGAGCAGTTGTGAAACTTAATATTAACATGAAGATTTGACAACTCTTAGTCAGGATCCTAATAACGCTACCTTTCTGGCACGGGTAACCCAACTGGACTAAATGTCCCCCAGCATAGCTAGCAAAATTCAAACAGATCACACAAGCTCTCTCACCGACGGCAAGGTGGTTGTCTCGAGAGAGAGAGAGAGAGAGAGAGAGAGAGAGAGAGAGAGAGAGAGAATAAAACACTTTGGTGAGATCAGTAATGCAAACACACGAACAAGTGCGAACTCTGAAATGTTTTTATGAAGGCGCCGCGGCCCATGCAGCTTCATTTCGCGTTTTCCTACCACCATTGTCAGGGGTCTTACTAATGTAAACAAACACTGCAGCTTTCCCAGTCGCATTGTATAGAAGCGACAATATTTTCCCTTCCATCTCGGAATATTTCATAGACTATTATTAAGTGGATAATTTATTCTGCATGCGCGTAGACTAACTATAAGGACTACAGATTCCTCCTACCTATATCAGAGAACAGACTAGCTAAAGTAGGTGACCTGTTTTGTGGAATGGTTTGGAGGAATTGTCAGTCCTCGAATTCACTCGGTGTAACCAACCTTCATATCTTTTTTTTTTTTTTTTTTTTTTCACCTGCGCATGCATGATGGCAAATATGAGGATGATTGCCAAAGCTGCTTAAGTCCGCTTCTTTGCAACAGTAAGAGGACAAAGCTGTTTACCTCAGTGATATTCCCCTTAAAAAACGTACACATTCCCACCAGGCTTCACATATGCAGACTGCCACCGTGTTTTAGACCACCGATTTCCACATTATATTGCAGCACCACAGCAACACCACAAATTCTTCCCACATTAATTTTGTTACAGATTCCCACATTTGCTGCTGCGACTTGTGGTGCATATTCCATGATACTACAAGTTGAGTATTCTCCCATTGGTTACATTCCCACATAATATATTGCAGATTCTCTCTCACATTTGTTACATACAGATTTCCACGTCCCTTACATATTCCCTGGAAAGGTATGGACTGTGTGAGAAAAAGTATACGTTTAATACCAACATCCGTTTTATATTTATATGACGGATGATTCCAAAATATTTTCTTGGCAACTGTAACGCCTATTTAATTAAACTCTTTGGGGTCTGCTTATTTTTATCTCTAGAGCATATGTATATTTAATAATAATAATAATAATAATGATAATAATAATAATAATAATAATAATAATAATAATAATAATAATAATAATAATAATAAAAATAATAATAATAATAAAAAAAATAATAATAATAACACTAATAATAATAGTAATAACACTAATAATAATAGTAATGACACTAATAATAATAGTAATGACACTAATAATAATAATAATGACACTAATAATAATAATAATAATAATAATAATAATAATAATAATAATAATAACAACACTAATAATAATATCAATAATAATAATAATAAGTAGTAATAATTAATAGTATAAAATATTCCAATCTCTCTAAAAAAAGGACATCATAATTATACCTTAAAATATCTTGGTACGCTGCACTTTACTCCACGTGAAAACACTTTCTTCTTTAATATCGTGATGGGATACGTGATACTGCCATTGACATTCTAAGAACCCTTTGGAAAATAATATACAGGTGGGTAAAATATGCTAGGCCGATTACAACTGCTCGTGAACTCCAACCAACACCTGTTCATTATAGCGTTTTATATTTAACAAAACATCGGACATATTATATTTCTGCACAGTTATTTGAAACATAAGCTGCTTTCTATTTTACCACACAATGTATATTGCCTTACTGGGTATGATTATTTTTGTATTTTCAATATGCATTAACCTGATTTAATTAATGGGTAAGGAACCACACCGTATACAAGAGGAGGTCCCTTTAATGATGACGATGTTTCGCTATTGCTTTTCCAAGTCTAAGTAGTAGCGACCTGAAGACACTGTAGTGAAACGTCGTCAATAAAGGCTTCTCACAATTGGTTTATTTTATCGTAATACAGCCCGAAGAAGACATTTTCCACTTTAATATTTCTCCAGTAATATGTAATGTGAGGGTGTTAATGGTAATACATTAAAAATTATGTGCATTTCCATCAATTAACGTATAAAATATAGTATTACTATCACTTCCTTAGACTATACTAGTTGGCACCTGGACTTCGCACGGCCTTCACAAAATTGTTTATAGTATCCGGTCCCTACGTGTGGCTCTATTAGGCCTCATCACTTGATCATATCAGGGCCATACTTAGTCTTAATAGTAGTTTAATTACTGCAGAGTACCTTGTGTTTCTTTTTGTTACAAAGAGGAACTGGTTTCCCACTTCGGTTTGTCCATATTTTTTTTCGCTTACCAAAATGGTATATAGTTTGAAAGTATAACCCCTTAAATGCAGCTGACTGGATAAAGAGGCTGTCACACTATGGAGATGGACTCTCGTGTGTCCTTGTAGACCAACCGGGATAAGCGTGTGGCTGGGGGCAGTATGGACGCCGTCGCCATCAGTTAGCCTCTGACGGTGACTGGATGGGGTCAAACAGCGACCCAGCATTATAGCCAAAACACTAATTGTCTCCACTGCACGGAACGCGCCAACTAGACAGCGTCTATGTTCCCAACAGGTGCCGCATATTGGATGTAGACCGCCGAATGACACAATACTGGCGGCGCTTGACACCAACCCCGTCATGTAGGTCACCGACGCAGCCACAATGGGCCGTCAAGTTCTATATAAAAGATATTGTACCCACGCCCATCATCACAAATTTTCTTCAGCTACAGTCGCGAAACAACAAAACACAGTTCGCCATTAGTCCTCTGTTGCTTAGTCGTTCGAGGCACAGACAGGTGATTCAGGTATATTGTGGCTAGCTGAGCTAAAGTAATTTTGTGTACCATAATATATGATCACAACTACATGGGGAGAAATATAAACCACTCTTCAATAAACAATTAAGCTACATAGCAGGAAGAGTGAGATATTGTATACATCACATACATATACAGACACTGGAGATACACTCACATACAGAGACAGGAGATATACACACAAACATACAGAGACAAGAAATACACATGCATGCATCTACAGGATACAGATTACACAGGTCTCTTATTAATTATACAACTGGAAGACTGACAGCGACCTTCTCCCTCATGCTTGTCAGGGCAACTCAAAGTTCACCATATTAACTGGATGAAGAACGAACTTTTCATTATTACCCTGCCCTGTCAGTGAAATGGGAAGTACTTTATGGAGAGAATATCTTGTTAGTGGTATGGGGGCTACCGATTCCTCCAAACTATACTAGAAAGCAAACAACCTCAAAATAATTAAAAGAGGATTTGTTTCGAAAATTATTTGAGAGATATCAAAAGGTAACAGATGAAAAAAAGGGACAGTTGGAGAAGTGAAAGCGCCTATTAGTCGCCTTTTACGACAAGCAGGGATACTGGGGAGGAATTCATAGCCTCTACTCCAAAGGGTTGCCGTCAGAAGAGTGTCACGTTTCAGGGGGAAGTTTTGTGTTGGTAATTCTGGTGCAACTGAATCCTCCAAACTATTCCAAGCAACAGAACACCATTATTTTTGCTCTTCTGGTCCTATTTCCTAGCATACTTTGGAGGAATTAATTAAGGCACTCCAATGTACCAAAAACGAATTACCATCTTAATGTCTTTGGTGACCTGTTGAACCCGAGCCACACTCAATTCTTCAAGTTCTTATGCGTGTTGAAAAGGTGAGAAATAATGTGAGACAGTAAAGGCTTTCAGACATAACTTTTAAACAAAACGAAATACTTACTTTAACACAATACAAACTATAACATCAGAGCACATCATCTAAGAATCTAAGCTGATGATATCACCTTTGCATATAAATATATATATTTTTTTTTACATGAGCAAAAATATACCAGCTTTCATATGCAATCTCTCGGCTTTTCGGTAAATATAATTCACTCCAATCCAAACTACACCAATACTTTTCAGAATTTGGTATTTATCTGAAACTTATAAAATCTGGAATGCATGCATGTCTAATATGTTTCTAAGGTCACACTATCTAGAAGGAAATCGGTGCACTTTTGGCTTTGTAAGAAATGTAACGCAGCATGTCCTTGGATTAAACAGAAAACCGTCTCTGATATTTACCGTCAGCGTGTTATTTGCAATGACTGACTCCCAACTTAAACATGCATTTGTCGTGAAATGTAACTGTGAAAAAGTAGCTCTTTTTTATTGAGTCTCTCCTGTTGTGAGTATTTTGGTATCTACGTAATTTCTCTAAACCCTACAATAAAAACTGATCCTCTATTCGTATACTTGGGTTAGTCTTACTTTCTGACATAGTTTGGAGGAATCAGTAGCCTTCTATATCGAGAGAAGACGATATGCATTCCCTAACTTGAAGAAATATATAGTTTTCATGAATGTTACATATTTTCTGTCTAGATAAAAGTAGTTCTAATTCATAATCGTCGAAGGGTACAGCCACAATCAAATAACCACCTACACTTTCCTTCCTTCGTGCAAATAAATCAGTATCATATCAAAATATAGTCATACAACAACTTACGTCAACTCAACCCCTTCAGATAGTATAATGAGGTGCTGTAAAATTATACATGTCTTGTTCTTTATTACCAATATAGTTACTACGATGGAATTAAAGTGTCGGTGGATATCTGATTGGGGCTGTACATTGCTAGCTAAGATGAAGGATATACTTAGAGTGTTTTAGCGTCCCTTCGTATACCAAAGCCATTCCCTTGCCTCTTTTTCATGTGTCCTTTCTCTCCTATTTCCTTTGTGCTGGTTGACCCTCTTCTCGATCCCCTTTTCCCTCGTGAAACAGAGTCGTACTTGCTCAATACTGTCTTCTTCATTTCTCTTCAGTTCTTGTTACCTATCTTACCGTCACGTACAGTCATGGTCAATAGTCCTGCAACACCTTCCAATGAGAGGGCTTCGAAAAATGATCTGAAACCATAGCTGTTTGTGTGTGCAATATTGGTTCATTAGATTAAATCAAATGGGTCGCTTTTATTCACCATGTTGCAGGATTTTTGACAGTGACTGTACACCTGCTCTCTTTCCCGCCGATCACTATTAATTATCTCTTATTATTTTTTTCTCTATTTCTTCCTACCCATCTTACCATCTTGCACTGTACACCTGCTCTTCTTCACTCCGTTCACTGCAAATGATCTCTCTCTCTCTTCTTTTCTCTCGACTTCACCCTACCCATCTTACCCTCCTGTACGGTACACTTGCTCTCCTTTCCGCCGTTTAACTGTAAATGCTCTACCTCCATACAAAGGACTCAGCCATGAATAATTTAGCAGGCAGGAATTGATGTACGAGTATGCATGAAGGGGTCAAGTCCCATGCACTAAGATGTCGCCTTATTCTCCCTCCTGCTTCTTACCCTTCTCTCATTTTCTGCTTTGCATTCTTGGCTGCCGCTCTCTTTCTGTCTGTGTGTGTGTGTGTCTGTCTTTTTGTTCTTTCATTAAACACACGCACACACATGCACGCAAACATACCCATATTCACACACACTCACGGACGCGCACACACACGCACACGTAATTCTCCGACAACCCATTATTATTATTATTATTATTATTATTATTATTATTATTAACTATATCCCAAGCATCGATAATATACATAATAACATAGATAGATAGCCAGATGAATAGCTATATAAATAAATACCGGTAATATACACAACCTGTACTGTACACTCGCAATCCAAAATTTGTATCCAGGTCTTGTTGAAGTTTCGAATCATTTGACATACTAGTAAACCAATTACAACACTTATCCTGTTTCATATTTGCTTGAACTCGCTTAATTAATACTCGATCAGGCTATTCGAAGCAAGCCTGGATACATATTTTGGATTGTGGCTGTACAGTCGGCGGCAAAAGTCCTGTCGCCTCACTTGCTTCACCGAGGCAAGCGATGTTCATAGACTCGAGATTATTAGGTGTAGAAAACGTGCGTATTTCTCGAGTCCATGAACACTGCATGTCTCGGTCAAGCAGATGAGGCGACAGGACTTCTGCCGCCGACTGTACCATCACGAGTCATAATAAATTACCCTCTTATTTGAACCCTCAGTAAACGAAGCCATACAATGAACTGTAAGGTTAGAATCTTAAGAGACTGTCATATCAATCAAGGCATCTCAAACAAAACTGGACAAATTTATGGACCACTCTCCCTCGCTAACGTTAATTCACAGGTGAGGATATTAATTACGCGGCTTTTAAGGGGATATATAACACTTTGGCTTGGGTGGTAAATCTGGAGCAAATGATTTCTCCAAACAATTCCAGGCAACAGGATACCATTTTTTTTTTCTTCATCTGGGTCGGAGCAAATGATTTCTCCAAACTATTCCAGGCAACAGGATACCATTATTTTTTCTTCATCTGGGTCTGTTTCTTGGCATAATTAGGAGGGATTATGGCTCTCCAATGTATGTACAGTCACGAGCACTAATAAGTATACATACAGGTTTAGTTGAAGTTTTGAACAGTCCACCAATTCACCAAAGAAGTAATTCCAATTGAGATCTTATTGTGCATTTTTTTTTATTTACTCTCTCTATAGGTATTCGAAGCACACCTGAATACTTATTAGTGCTCGTGACTGTACCGAACGTATACTACTTTAATTCTATCTTTCTCAATATGAATTAATTTTTTTTTGCTCTATTTTCACTTTACATATTTTCCTTTCTTGTTTTTTTTTTTTTTTTTTTCACTCTTATCATTTATTGCCTCTCCCGTTTGTCTTTTATCTTGTCCTATTCTTTCTTTTATTTTATTTTTTGTTTATCTCCATTCCCTGTCTCCATAAACTGCTATCTTCCCTTTCTCCGTCCTCTTACTCCTCTTTCCTCCATCCTCTGTGTCTTTGTTTATCTCCTCTTCCTCCTCCCTCTTTCCTCCATCCCTTATCTCCTAAATATATTCCCTTTTCCTCCCATTTTCCTCCCATTCCCTATCTACTAAGCCTTTTATCTATCTTTTTTCCTCCCTTTCCTCCAGCCTCTGTTTATCTCCTCTTCCTCCTCCCTCTTTCCTCCATCCCTTATCTACTAAATATATTCCCTTTTACTCCCATTTTCCTCCCATTCCCTATCTACTAAGCCTTTTATCTATCCTGTTTCCTCCCTTTCCTCCACCCCCTGTTCCCTTCCTCTCTCGGTCTTCCCATTCCTCTATTCCTTTTCCTTCCTCTCTATATCCTTTTTGCTCCCTTAACTCCACCCCCTGTTCCCTTCCTCTCTCGGTCTTCCCATTCCTCTATTCCCTTTCCTTCCTCTCTCTATCATTTTTGCTCCCTTTCCTCCACCCCCTGTTCCCTTCCTCTCTCGGCCTTCCCATTCTTCTATTCCTTTTCCTTCCTCTCTATATCCTTTTTGCTCCATTAACTCCACCTCCTGTTCCCTTCCTCTCTCGGTCTTCCCATTCCTCTATTCCTTTTCCTTCCTCTCTCTATCCTTTTTGCTCCCTTCCTCTCTCGGTCTTCCCATTCCTCTATTCCTTTTCCTTGGTATCTCTCTCTGGCCCCAACTTCCTTATCAATAATGTGGCCTTGACATCAAAGGCCGGTGAGAATATTTAGGGGATATACTTTTTTCACTCGTTTTTTATGGACTATTTTTTTTTTTTTTTTCCAAGCTGGGGCAATTTGAGGGAGAATGATGAAAATGTTGGGGAGAGAATATCTTGACTGTATATTATTTGAGCTCTACTGAAGCCTACAAACTATGACACGAAACAGATTTTTCTTATTAAAAATACTGAGGAGGTGGTTTGTTTCCTGAGCCTGTTTGTAGGAATCAGTCATCCTCAATTTCACCATAAAGATATCCTCCCATTAATTAAGGAGGGGGAAGTTTTGTGTTGGTAAATCTGGAGCAACTGAATCCTCCAAACTATTCCAAGCAACAGAACATCATTACTTTCGCTCTTCTGGTCCTGTTTTCTGGGCATACTTTGGAGGAATCAAGGCACTCCAACGTACCAAAATAGAATTACCACCTTAATTAACTTACCATTAAATGTCAACTTCTCTCTTACAAAGTTAAGTTATGATTAAATTTGATGATTACTGTGGTTCCTCAAAACTATGACAGAATGCAGACCACCTCATATACGAGCAGGTAGTCCATTTTGTTGTGGTGTTAAGGGGGTGCGGGAGTAGGGGACAGGCTTGGGGGGTGCGGGAATAGGGGGTGCGGGAATAGGGGGACAGGCTTGGGGTGGGTAGAAAGCCTGTCCCCTATTCCTGCACCCCCCTAACCCTTCCCCCAAGCCTGCCCCCTACTCCCGCACCCCACAAACCCTCCCCCCAAGCCTGTCCCCTACTTCCGCGCCCCACTAACCCCCCCCAAGCCTGTCCCCTACTCCCGCACCCCCCTAACCCCCTCCCCCAAGCCTGTCCCCCTACTCCCGCACCCCCCAAATCGCCCCCAAGCCTGTCCCCTACTCCCGCACCCCCCTAACCCCCCCCAAGCCTGTCCTCTTACTCCCACACACCCCTAACCCCCTCCCCCCAAGCCTGTCCCCTATTCCTGCACCCCCCTAACCCCCCCCCCAAGCCTGTCCCCTTATTCCCGCACCCCACAAACCCCACCCCCCAAGCCTGTCCCCTTACTCCCGCACCCACCAAAACCCCCCCAAGCCTGTCCCCTATTCCTGCACCCCCCTAACCCACCCCCAAGCCTGTCCCCCTACTCCCGCACCCCACAAACCCCCCCCCCCCAAGCCTGTCCCCTTACTCCCGCACCCCACAAACCCCCCCCCCCAAGCCTGTCCCCTACTCCCGCACCCCCCCAAGCCTGTCCCCTACTTCCGCACCCCCCCAAGCCTGTCCCCTACTTTCGCACCCCCCCAAGCCTGTCCCCTATTCCTGCACCACCATAAAAGGGCTATTTCTATCCTAATTCCCGAGGAGAAAAAAAAAATTATAACCGCTACCTCTTTTGCTTTTCTCAGACTTTCCTCTCTAAATTCATTCATCCATGACCTCAGATTCTCTTGTTCTAATTCTTCTTCTTCCTTCTTTGGTGTCAAGAATTTTTCGTTCTCGCTTCTCCTTTCGTTTTATCCCCCAGCTCCTTATCCTTCTTCTAGCATTCGATTTTCTCAGCCTTTCCTTCATTATTCATCCTTGGCTTCATAGATTTTTCTCCTAGTCCTTCCTTCAGTTTTTCCATCCTCACTTTTTATTTTTTTTTTCATATCTCTTCGCAGGTCCTCCAAATCTCTCAAGTGTTCTTCACAGCTTTTCCTTCCTAATATATATTTTTCCTTCCACGACCCCTTTCGTTATCCATCCATTCTCTTTTTTCTCATTCTCCTTTCTTCCGTTTTAGCATATTTCCATCCTCGCTTCTTTCGTGTCCATGACCCAGCCACTCCTTCACCATCTTACTTCATTCGCTTCAGCTACCTATCCCTTCACCCATCCATCCATCCATCGTCTTATGTCTCAAAACCCGCCAACAAGTCATATCGATGCATGAGCCTTGTGGTGCTAAGCCGAAATGGGATAACAGGTTTCCAGCGCCAGGGTGAAAACAATGGAGTGAACACAGCCAGTGGTGGGGGGGAAATATTTATGAAATGAAATACAGTTGTAGGTGTGCCTTAGGTAGATATCTGACAATTGTTTTCATTTACTCTTAAACGATATTATTGTATATTATTTGTGAGTGAATGCTTACTGGAAATTCAAAGCTGCTTTATAACTTATTAACAGTATTTGTAATCATGTCTACTAATGGCCTGTTTCACTATACGAGTAGAAGGATCTGTTTTCGCAGCATTGTTTTGAAGGAATAACTAAACACCAATTCACCAGCAGTAGGGCGTCGCCTCTTCTCAGGAAAATGGCAGGTTACTGAAATCTTCAACCGATTCGACTAAACTAAACACTGAAAATTTCAAGGGCCAAGGATCGGATCAACGTCAATGGTTCTTGCTGTTCTTCCAAGTATCCTGGCTACCGACACGTCAAGAATATACCCCTTATATCGTCATCAACTCATGCCATAGAAGAGATCCGACCATATTCACAGAAGATGTAAGTGACGATATAACTCCACTTCCCATGTCGTTGTTGTTTTTGGCTTAAGGGACCCCGTGATGTAGTTAGAAAATTGGAGGTTAGCGAGTCCTTCCATATTGCCATGAAGCACCACCTATATTGAAGAAGCATGTTTCGTGGCATAGTCAGGAGGAATCAGAAGACATCCCAAGTCTCATACACGATCACAGAATCCCTAAAATAACTAACATTGGGCACTGATCCTAGGAATAGTTTATGTTAGAGAGCATAAATGGGACATTTAATCCTAGGAATATATACATTAACACTGCATGGGTATCTAATTAAAGGAGCATTAAAACCTAAACAATTAACAGGAAGCATTTGCAGGTGACAACTAAGAATAGCTTATTGAAGAAGAGAAAGCAAGGAACAGGACATTACAAAAATCTAAACAGAGACCAACCAACCACCACGAAACTAAAGAAATGAAGAAGGAAAAGCAAGGAACAAGGTACGACTCATAGCACATTACAAGAATCTAAACAGAGACCAACCAACCACCACGAAACTAAACTAAGGAGATGAGCTTTTTGGGGAAGGGAAAGCAAGTGACAAGAAGTTATAAGAGGGACCAAATAAACTAAGAGGATGGACCTTTTTATTGGGGAAGGAAAAGCAAGGGAACAAGCAAGAATCTATGGACTCCAGAGATGTAGTAGGAAAACTGGAGGTTAGTGTGTCCTTCAAACATTGCATCGAAACACCAAAACCAACATTGAAGGAGCTTGTTTCATGGCATAGTTAGGAGAAATTAAATACCACCGGGTCTCTTAAACGATCACAGGGTTTCTTAATACCTATCACCAATTATGTGGGTATTAAGGCAGCCTATTTTATTTCCCTTCTCTCTCTTTTCTGTCTTTCCTCTTGCTCCCGATAAAGTCTTCCTGTTGATGGTGACTGTTGTGGTTGATTTGTTGAAGCTGATCCTCCGTGTCGTTCTGCTCGACCAATCTTCCCTGACCTGGAAGACGTCGGGGTCCTGGCAACGGGAGGTGAGGCGGACAACCACCAGTCCACGATGACAGTGGGTGGTGGGTCTGTAGGTACACTGTTAGTCCTCCTCCTCCTCCTCTTCCTCCTTCTCCTCTTCCTCCTCCCCCTCTTCCTTTTCGTCTGCCATTCCCCTTCATCCTCCAGGTCTATGGTGTCGTCGGTGGTGCTACCTTTAGTGCTGGTGGTGTTGGAGCAGGTGCTAGTGTCAGTGTCCTCCTTGGTCTCAGGGTCTTGTTGGGAAGGTTCAGGTGGTGGTGCCTTCCCACAATTCCCCAGGTTGAGTGGACGAGGGAGCGTTAACTGGTGACAGGGGTGGGGCGGAGTTGGGGATGATGACGCGTTCACTCTGCTCCTCCCTCGTCGTGCCGGCTTGCTGCCTCGTTACTTGGTGGTGGTGGTGGTGGTAGTGGCTGGTTGTAGGTCAGGAGAAATGACTATTGGTGGCAAACCATTTCTCCTGAAGATGTCTTGGAGGAGGTCGGAAAGACGGCCCAGCCCTTCTGCAGCTAAGGCAACAGCAGTCTTGGTGCAGACAGTGACGATGTCTGCCTACTGCTGCCGTCGCTAAGATGGTTGGGCGTCGGCCGTCTTCTTCCCACGGGCGTGGAGTGAGCCGAGGACTTTAACACCATCAAGTCCGGCTACGTTGGTTGACACTATGCCCTTCCTCCTTTCCTCCACAATGAAGGACACCTACTCTCCGTCCCTCAATGATGATGGTGATGTGGTGGCAGCAGAGAAAAAAATGCCCCTCCTGTGGACTAAGTGGTCGTGGTTGTCAGCAGTTAAAAAACCATAGCCCTTTATGAAGTTGAACCACTTCACCCTGCCAGCGAGGCAGCTGGCAGAAGAAGTGGTGTTGGCTGGTGAAGGTATTGCTGGACTCTCATGGCTGGATGGATGATGACTCCGCACTCTCCACAAAGTGACGAGTATAAATGAGGTGCTGTCTTCTAATGGGGCAGAAGTGAAGCAACCAACACCATGAAGTTCCACTGTCTCATCTAGTGTGACACTCAGTAATCTCGGGGCCTTGTAAGAGTCACAAGCTACTGACAGCTTTCAGTCCCGAAGTTGAGGTATATATAACATGAAGGAATCATTAGCCCTTCAATTTGACTTTACGTTAGTATTCCTGTAAGCCTGGGAATCATTTCTTTTCGACAAGTATTTCAGTATTTATAAGTTCAGAGAAATACCTCGTATTGTATATTTTTGGTGTAATTTATCTTGGATTGAGTTACAATTACTAGAGAAGCCAAAAATGAAATGAGGAAGCCGTGGCGCCCTACTTTCACCAGGTTAAAAAATAGTGGAGTACACTTTAGGTCGTTACGAGGACGAGGAGTTGATAAGATAAATTACTTTTATACGAGTTCTAGCTGGTATCAGGAACGAAGAGGCGTCAAAATCCAAAACAATGTATAGGCTACTACACACACTTACACACACACACACACACATTGTGAATGCTCAAAGATAAAATGTGTTTCTGAAATTTGTGTGTGTGTGTGTGTGTGTGTGTGTGTGTGTTACAACAAAGTCAACTTCAGGAATATATGCGACTGTGTTCTTTTGTAATTAAACCGGACAGAATATTGCATTCGTTATTAATACAGTGCGAGTTACACAAGCAAAATGAAGAGTCACGATGAAGCTTGAGTTTATTAAAGTCATAAGTACGTAACATTATGTGTCTGGAGGATTTTATAAACGCGTTATATTGGTGGGACGGATAGAATTTTTTTTATACTCATGGCGTACATTCCAAATGTATTGGAGTAAATGAGAAAAAAACTCATTTGAATAATTATGTTCTATCTGTGACGCGAACAAATGTTAACACTAAGTATTATTATTGTGGATGTAAATACTAAACCTGGTTCACTAGATAAACCAACCAAAGAAGAGATGTATGGCTTTCGCGTACACTCTCAATCCAAAATTTGTATCCAGGTCTTGCTGAAGTTTCGAGTCATTTGACATAGTAGTGAACCAATTACAACGCTTATCATGTTTCATATTTGCTTGAGCTCGTTAAATATTCCATCAGGCTATTCGAAGCAAGCCTGGATATATATTTTGGATCACGAGTGTACATTCCAGTGCTTATAAGATGGAGATAAGAACCCCCAGCTGTGTACACTCGTGATACGTAATATCTGACCAGAGACGAACGGCAGGCACCACACACACACACACACATACCCTGCATTCGAACTCAGCCTCTATAGATGTACTTGGTGGGGAAATGAACACTACCAGGCGATTCGAAACTTTCTGCTCCTCACACTCTGATCAGAAATTATGTATCACGAGTGTACAGTACATCTTTAATTACAATACAGGAATTTAATGATGAACCGATACAATTTCACCAGGTTAAAAAATGGAGTATAGTCAAGTGATATCATTCATGCACCTACAGACGTGGTCAATAATAATCATCCATATAGGGGTAAGTCACGTAAGATTTTGACAGCTTCCCTCTGATCATTAGCTGATAAACTTTCCAATAAATAGGTTAAGTACCATCGTTTAATTTACTACAAGCAGCTACACACTACTTAAAACAATAACATTATAATTATGTGAACATGAAAACATTAGACAGGAAATTGTTAAAGTTACCCACATGTGGATGATTATTATTGACCACGACTGTACAATGCAGTAAATGTTTCAGACTTATGCTGTCCTTTACTGATTGATGTGAATATTTTCAAGCCGTGTTCCAGAGAACGATGGATTATTACTGGCGCTCGCTTCCGTGGAAAGCTACAATATTTTACACTTTCAAGCGAACGAATATAATAAAATACTTTTCTATTCATGTACACAGGTATACATTGCGACATAGATATTTTGCTTTCCAGAGAGCTACATTATTATTATTGCAGCTTACCAATAAAGGGAGTAGTAACCTGTTGTTGGAAATTAGGAGGTTCTGCTTCCTCCAGACTATGCCGGGAAAACAGAATCCCTTCCTATGAGACGATAGAGATGTGTATTATGACAGAGTTTGGAGTACTACATGTGCTCCAAATTTGTCCCCGTCAGGTTACTCTCCTTAAGGTGTTCTTTTAATTAAGGGGGTGCGGGAGTAGGGGACAGGCTTGGGGGTGGCTTAGGGGGTTGCGGGAGTAGGGGGACAGGCTTGGGGGTGGCTTAGGGGGGTGCAGGAGTAGGGGGACAGGCTTGGGAGTGGTTTAGGGGGTGCGGGAGTAGGGGGACAGGCTTGGGGGTGGTTTAGGGGGGTGCGGGAGTAGGGGGACAGGATTGGGGGTGGTTTAGGGGGGTGCGGGAGTAGGGGGACAGGCTTGGGGGTGGTTTAGGGGGGTGCGGGAGTAGGGGGACAGGCTTGGGAGTGGTTTAGGGGGTGCGGGAGTAGGGGGACAGGCTTGGGGGTGGCTTAGGGGGGTGCGGGAGTAGGGGGACAGGCTTGGGGTGGTGGTTTAGGGGGGTGCGGGAGTAAGGGGACAGGCTTGGGAGTGGTTTAGGGGGGGGGGAATAGGGGACAGGCTTTCTACCCACCCCAAGCCTGTCCCCCTATTCCCGCACCCCCCCAGTCTGTCCCCTACTTCCGCACCCCCCTAAACCACCTCCAAGCTTGTCCCCTACTCCCGCACCCCCCTAAACCACCCCCAACCCTGTTCCCTTATTCCCGCACCCCCCCAGCATTCCCCCTATTCCCGCACCCCCCCCCCCCAGCCTGTCCCCTACTCCCGCACCCCCCTAAGGTACCTGGTCCCTCCAAACCATACCAGGACCTAGATCACATCAGTACAAAATTACAAGTAGGGGAACTGTAGTGTATCATAGTAAGGTGGAATCAGTAACCCTCCATTAATTAAGTGGAAAGTTTTATATTGGTAAATCTAGAGCAACTTAATCCTCCAAACTATTACAAGCAACAACAGAACGCCATTATTTTTGCTCTTCTGGTCCTTCTGTTTTCTGGGCATACTTTGGAGGAATCATGGCACTCCAATGTACCAAAAAAGAATTAATTACCACCTTAACCAACCAAACAAAAGACGACCCCTTCATACAAATGGTTTTGAAAGTGGAAAAAAAATCGATGAAGCTATGATAGGTTTAATTGTAGAAGGAAATAGAATACAAAGGAATACAAAGGAAGTACAGGCAACAGGAGGTCCATAGTGACCTTTTACTAGCTTACCTGGTTAACTATGCTAATCTAGACTACGTGTTGAAGGAAAGGATAGCAAAGGATGCCAAGAAACATATCCCTTCGCTATATAAGTAGGGGATTTGTATTATAGCATAGCTTGAAGTAATTCGTTGCCTTCCAATTCCCAATAAATATAAATGACTCCAAAATGAATGAAAGGGGAAGTTCAGTAAGATATCTGCGGAGGGAGGGAGTGAATTATGAAGTGGAAATGAGTAAAGTGTTAAGGGGAGAGTAAAGTTTTGCCATTTTGGGAGATATTGATTCCTCCAAACTATTCCCAGCAACAGACCCCCATTATTTTTGTTCATCTGGTCCTGTTTCCTGGCATACTTTGGAGGAATCAAGACGCTCCATTGTACCAAACGTATACTCTCCCCTTAAGATGGAGTAAGGGAAGGGGAGTGGAGAGGCGAGATGAGCCCTACATAGTGAGGATACGAGTATATGTGTGTGTGTGTGTGTGTCCTGCCCTCCTTTTCACCAGAATGCAATCAGGCTGATGGTACCCAGCAGGCAATGGAAACAAAGACTTTTCGCTACACACTAATGACACTAAAATGTCATTCTGATACCTCTTATATTTAACATTTTTAACATTAATGTGCTCTGGTAGTAAGGTCTCTCTATATATATTTTTGCAATGTATGTGTTTATTTATTCATATATTTCTCTATTACTAGTACATATTGTTACTCATTGCTCTGCTAATGGTATATATGTGCTCCTACCTGCAATATTACTAGAAATATTTTTGCTATACATATGCTCTTGTCTATATTATATCTGTATCACAATTTCATTCCTTCTTTAGAACAAGTCAAACATTTTATCCACCGCCTCGACCATCAACACCACCATCACCATCTATCTCCTCTCACCACCACCACCACCACCAACAACAACAACCACAACAACAACAACCACAGCATCAACCACAACAACCACAACCACAACAACCACAGCATCAACCACAACAACCACAACAACCACCACCATTTCCTCACTACCACCACCACCACCACCACCACAACAACAACAACCACCACAACAACAACAACCACAACAACAACCACAGCATCAACCACAACAACAACCACCATTTCCTCACTACCACCACCACCACCAACAACCACCATATCCTCTCACTACCACTACGACCAACATCACCACCATCATCATCTTCACTTCCACCACCACCACCACCATCTCCCGAATCACCAATGTTACATCAACCTTCGAGGCTGAGCCAATACCAATACCCAATAATGTAAACATAATCCACACTTCAATATTCAACTCACCACCACCACCACCTTCTGCTACCAAAAATATTATGGTATAAATTATGCTCTGTCAGATGTTACTATCAGTGTTCTACTACTACTGCTAATATAACCATAATTACTACTACTATTATTACTACTACTACTGCTAATATAACTATCATTACTACTACTACTACTACTATTACTACTACTACTACTACTACTGCTAATATAACTATCATTACTACTACTACTACTACTGCTGCTAATACAACCATCATTACTACTACTACTACTACTACTACTACTAATACAACCATCATTACTACTACTACTACTACTACTACTACTAATAATAATAATAATAATACAACCATCATTACTACTACTACTACTAATGCTAATACAATCATCATTATTACTACTACTACTACCCCTACTGCTAATACAATCATCATTACTACTACTACTAATGCTAATACAATCATCATTACTACTACTACTACTACTACTACTACTACTACTACTACTACTACTACTACCACCAATACTTCTAATACAACCATCATTACTACTACTACCACCACCACCACCACCACCACCACCACCACCTCCACTACTACTACCACCACCACCACCACCAGCACAGGGTATAGAGAGACAAGAGGATACACACATGCTCGTCCTTATGGTTAAAATATAACATTGGAAACATAGGCACAACCCAACGACAGACACTGACCACAACACAAACCCCAATGTCATGTTACAGCCGGATGTTTGGTCGTAGGTGGATTGTAATTAATGTATTTTTCCTTTAAAGGGGATAATTCTATTTTTGGTACTGTACATTGGAGTGCCTTTTATCCTCCAAAGTATACCAGCCAGGAAACAGGACCAGATTAACAAAAATATATAATGGTGTTCTGTTGCTTGGAATAGTTTGGAGGATTCAGTTGCTCCAGATTTACAAACACAAAAATAATGGTGTTCTGTTGTTGCTTGGAATAGTTTGGAGGATTCAGTTGCTCCAAATTTACCAACACAAAATTTTACCCTTAATACCATATATATACATGAAACGATGCACTTAATAATCTACAGAAAATAAAATGAATTATTAGTTTCATTCTGTCTCTCGTCATAAGCAGTTGACAATCTCACAACATCGCATCTTTTGTTTGGCAATATTGCATTGGAATATAAAAATTATATAATATTATATCACACCTTTGTTGTATCAAATATACAAACTAATAAAATATAGGAGGTCTGTGTTCTATTGTGAACTCTAAATACACACACACATATTCATAAAACACTTTTCAGGGATATCATTTCTCAGTATACATTCATCACTTTAACAGAATTTACAGTTTACAACATTAAATACTGTACAGTGTAACTCAGCACTGTTAGGTTAGCAGTAAATGTAATTATGAAACTAAGTCACAGTTAAAATGAACAGTATTTGTTTAGGTAAATTAATGCAATTACAGGTTACAAAACCCGTATCAGTAAAAGGTCATAATAGCCTAGGGGAAAAATGAGTATAATAATTATTACTCCAGGTTAGGTCACAGTTTGACAACTTTCTATTTCCGGCTAGGTGGGTCATATATATATATATATATCGGTATACATATAATAATAATAATAATTACAAATCAATATTATTATTATTATTATTATAACTATATTTATTATTATTAAAAATAAATAAATACCCATAAATGAAAACAAAATATCTGCATTTGTCATTGAATGTACTGTTCGGTCACTTGTCCTAACACTGGCTCACGCATAATAATGGTAGAAAATAAGGTCTCTTTCCTTAATGAAGCAATTCACGTTATATGTTATTGCGGGATAATTTAGGTGTACAAAAATTTCTTTCCATGACAGTAGAGATGCATGCAAAGGTTTCATACTAAAGCATACTCAGAAAGCACAGGCAGCAGGAAGACTGGTTGGTGGCTTTACAAAGTTACTTAAAATTAATCTAAACTATGACTTAAAAGAAAGGATTATTGATAAAGAGCAAAGCAAAGAGTATCTCGAGTTGATCTTTAATACTTGTTTCCGTCTATTCTTGCCACGCTTTCCCCTGCATAATGGAAACCGATGCTAAACGTATAGTGTGTTTCCTTTCACCTGAGGTCGTAGATGTGGCACCTAATCATTACTGTCCATATGGTAAACTGGCAATGCAGAGCTGTATTTGTGAGACTTGGAACATAAGCTGTGATTGTACTTGGAAAATTATAATCAAGAAAATATGCTGGTAGTTACAGCTGTAAAAGCGCGCATTTTTGTCCCCTTACTTTACTCTTAGATATTACTATTTTTACCCTACTTTTGGAGGGAAACAAAAACCCAGTGCCTTAAAAAAAAAAAAAAAAAACAACCAGTGTATGCTACAACTCTATCTTATAGCAGTATCAACCTGGTCTGGAAAAAAAAACAAGATACCGATGAGGAACAGGACTTGCCTTGCGAATACCAAAAATAAATCATACAAAGGACAAGTCCAGCTCCTCTCCAGTACTGGGTAAACGCTGCCACCACCAGACCAAAGTCGATCAGAGGAACCAAGTGAGCACACACCGGAAGGGTAGCGTAATGTTACGTTAAGAAGGCTCGCGAGTAAGCAACCCAGACTACAATTTTAACGGGGGTACGATCAGTGTTGTGAATTGAGAACTAACAACTATATAGGAACACAGTCTATTTGTTACATCGGTGACGAAAATACTCAGATAATTATAAACTCGTTTATTTTTATCAACCTATTATACGAATACAAAACAATACAATAATAATTTCTGTTCCCCCCTCCCTTGCTAATATTTCCTACTCCCCGTTCTGTCAGCTAGGACCGGAACCATTCCTGGTCTCGCCAGTTGACAGATCTAAGTACATATAAAAAAAAATATTACATCCTAATCTCAATACTATAATAATGAAATAATATAAAATTGCCAGCAAATGTTCTTAATTTTCTTTGGTACCACGTAGTTCACTAAACACCAAGGGAGAATGCTATATAATGGCTGTCACCCAGCAGAGACGAGACCAGAATGAGCTTGAGAAAAAACAACATACTTTACTTACTATGTCTGAATGTGAACACACAATATTCTTTAGTTAGTTATATCCCATCACGGGACTAACAGATTCACCACACTATATTCACAATACAATATTTATGATGAGAGCGAGTTTGACTCCTACCTGTCACCCAGCAGAGACGAGACCAGAATGAGGTCGAGAAAAAGCGAATCACCGCCTCTTCTCCTCCTTCACTCCCTCCCCCCAAGCAAAGTAGTGACCCCACTCATCTCAATTTCTGACAAATTCATCAGTTCCACCCTTACTGGTGTATATAATTACATAACCTGATTTAAACATATTATTGAGCTCAAATACATTGCTTTCTCCTTTGTTTAAAGTTTTATATTACTGTAATTTACATATTCACAGCATGTATTGTTCCGCCAACAAGAAAATGTACTGTCCTGACTTTAGTCCCTAACTAATCTAATTAATTTTCTAAGTAAGTTACAATTAAATTGCAGGTAACAGTATAGGAATGTTAGCTTCGTAATTATACATTATAATTATAAATGCAGGTTATTCCCTGTCTCCAATAAATTATTTTACATTCACCTCTTAAATCACCACGTATTTCTCTATCCCTATCAATCTACCTAAGTTTCAATTATTCCTCTCTTTAACCTATTTACCTAACTATAATCATTAATTCTATTTTCCTTATATTAACATTTTGGGTTGAAGAAGCCCACCACCGAGATTATTCGTTAGTGATAATCTCAGCCTGGCTACTCCCTACATTCTTACACTCATTTCGTGTTGAAGAAGCCCACCACCGAGATTATTCGTTAGTGATAATCTCAGCCTGGCTACTCCATACAATCTTACACTAAAAACCTATTCTAATACATATAAATATATAATAGCCGTAAATATCCTAAATAACTATACATATAAAATAGGGGTGTTACACAGCTGTTCTATTGTTTGGTGTTTATCATGGGTAGCCTGCGAGCTGACGGTGAGCGAAATGTGTACACTCGCAATCCAAAATTTGTAGCCAGGTCTTGTTGAAGTTTTGAATCATTTGACATAGTAGTGAACCAATTACAACACTTATCCTGTTTCATATTTGCTGGAGCTCGCCTAATACTCGATCAGGCTATTGGAAGCAAGCCTGGATACATATTTTAGGATTACGAGTGTACAGTCACGAGCACTAATAAGTATACAGCTTTGGTTTAAGCTTTGATCAGTCAAATTCACCAACGAGCTAATTCCAATGGAGATCTTATTGTGCATTTATTTACTATCTCTAGGTATTCGAAACACACCTATATACTTATTAATGCTCGTGACCGTACTTATCACTGTATAGTCAAAGGAATCCCAATACAGCTCACAACTAAAGAAAAAAGGCTATCACATATTTACCTCAGTCACATTAATTAAGTAAGGTGCATGGAGACTTTGGCAGGCAACAGGAAAAGCGTGAATCAGGGAAAAATATAGGAACCGGTCCACCCTCTCTCTTGCTCTCCCTCCCTGCCTGCCTGCCAACACATTTTCGCCTTGTTTTAGTCGCGGGGTAAAAGCAGGCAGCGTTAGTAGTTCCCCACTTTAGTTCTGCTCCTAATTCTTCCTGGAGCATGGAACAGGTAATGGCAGTCCTGTTAGCCGTGGGGCGAAGGGAAGGAAGGAAGGAAGGGGAGAATGGGAAAGGTGGATGGTGGTGGGGAGGGAAGTAAGGGAAGGAAGGAAATTGAGAAAAGAAGGGGAGAGAGGAAGGAAGGGAAGAGAGGAAAGAAGGGGAGAATGGGAAAGAAAGGTGGATGGTGGGCAGGGAAGGAAGGGAAGAGAGGAAAGAAAGGGAGAATGGGAAAGGTGGATGGTGGGGAGGGAAGGAAGGGGCGGAGGAAAGGGAGGAAAGGCAAGAAAAAAGGAAAGGAGGGATAGTAGGAGAGAGAGAGAAATGGTAGGGATGAATGGGGCAATGAAGAAGAAAGATGAGTGGTGGGGAGGGGAAGGAGGAGGGAAGAGAGAAGAAAGGGAGGAAAAGAGAAAGGAAGGAATGAAGGGAGGAACGGGAGCAAAGAAGGAAAGAATGGAAGAGATGAGTAGTGGGGAGAAGTGGAGGCACAGCAAGCACGAATGGATTAGAGGGAAAGGATGGACAGCTAAAAAATTGTAAGGGTGTGGCACTGGTCTGAAGGGGTGCCAATATTTTTAAAGTCAAATAAAGGGAGAAGTGGAGGTTGAAAAAAGAGAGGGTTCATGATACAAAATGACCACACGAATGAAAGTTTCGAATACAGCCTTCGTCACATTGTTATCCCAGCGTTCATTATGAAACTCATCAAAAACCCTCGTACCGATAGATTTGTTAATGTGTGTACACTCGTGATACGTAATCTCTGACCATAAACGAACGGCAGGCACCACACACACACACATACCCTGCATTCGAACTCAGCCTCTATAGGTGTACTGGGTTGGGAAATGAGCAATACCAGGCGATTCGAAGCTTTCTGCTCCTCACACTGGTCAGAAATTATGTATCACGAGTGTACAGTGAACATTTCCAATCGTGTCGTGCAATTTGATTAAAACAATAGACGAAGAGCCAAACGTCTGCTATATTCCACTTTGTGTCATGGGGCGTTCACAATGTTTTAAATTGCCAATAATATTTGAATAAAACCGCGACACGATTATAGACGCTCACTGTACAGCTGTGGATAGGAGTTGGTGGGCCAACCAGGTTTGAGAGTATCAAGGTCTCGGCCACCCAACCAGTGAGGTATGGGTCTCTCTCTTGATCTTGGTATGTGCCGCGCTGTATTGCTGACGCCAGCTGAACCACGCTGTGCCCACCAACCTGCCTCTGCTTGATATGCTTGCATTATTTCTCTATTTTAATCTTACAAAATAAACCAGAGATAATGTCTGTATTGTTTCGATGTTAAAAGGGGACGTTAATTAAACACATAGCATTTAGACAAGTGTTTAAATATACCACATACAGCTTTTACAAAGCAGTCACTAACCAAAAATATTTTCCTCACCTACACATGATGAACTCTACTGTATTTACTTAACTTCATCATTTTCCTATTTTCATTTCTACAGATTCCATTTTTATTATTAACTTGATAATTATCATTATTCTGCTTTTGGGTTTAAAACGAACAGATATTTTCGCAAAGCCTGATGTCACAACTACAGGTGAATCAACACCAACATGCCGATCTCAGATACAATTGTACATATACAATCTATTTCTTTCTGTTTTAAGGTTGCCACCGAGTACAGCCTTAATTATCTCTATCATAGTGGTCAGGTGAGAAAAATATTGTTTAGAAAAAAAATTAAGTTGCCCTCTGTGTATTGATTCATTCCATGTTTCGACCAAGGAGTAGCAGTTACTCTTTTGATGTCCAAAATCAGGATCTTTCATAGAAAATTTGCTTACAATGTAGACCATGATGACCATTGCCTGCATTACGTGAAGGTATACAATAGTTTCCTCACCATCAGCCATGTCCCATCGCAGAGCTTCAGAAGGTCGAGGTTGCGTAGGAACTTGATCAGGTTATGCTTCTTCAGGAACAGGTTGTGTTGTGGGAGCCCAGGTAGTTCATGTGAGTTGAGAAACTCCGTTGTGTAGGTGGTGGTCTGATGTTGGTGGGGCACGGTCTCCTCTGACTTGTAGGTGACACTGGTTCCAGATGCAGCAGCAGCCAATTCACGATGATTTTTAGGTGCCGAAATAGTGTAAATATTTATTGTAAAAATACAGTTAAAACCATTTTGTTGAAAGTACAGAATTATCATTTCTATGAATTGTTAAAATTATCAAAACCAGCACAGTATGATACATTATTATGATTCCGTATAAAAGAAAATATTTTTTCCCCTTTATTACTTGTAATGCAGGTAAAAATTTAAAATTTAACATATGCATATCCTTATGGCCTAATAATTCATTACATAATGGATAAATTCTCGATACCCTATAACACACTTTGATACATGCTGATTCCGAATCTGGACTAAATTTTATTCTAGGATGCATGATTCTCAAGTCATTAGAGAGGAATATGCAAATATTTCCGACTTCAAACGACCTCGGAGGTCGGATCTGACATAATCCAGTTTCAGGGTTAATGAAAATTTTTGTCTCATAATATAGACCATCTCGCACTATTTGGCTGGAAATGACCTCGGGTGACCGCACAGGACTTTCAGTGACCTCACATGACCTCGAAGTTCTGTAATTTTGGTATGAATACCTCTGCTAGGTAATAACATTGTAGATATGTAGACTAAGAGCAGGTATATTGAAAGTTGAGAGAGGAATCCGTGAGAAAACAAACAGAAATTTCCCTTTATATAGTAGAGCCAAATATGTAATGCGAGTTGATATTAAAGTGGCTTAATTAATTAATAATCAAGTAAGTGTCCAATGAAAGAAAAAGAGTAATCCAGTCCAGAAATTATTGATTGAGGACGGAAGAAGACTGCATTAGTCCTGGAAGACCCTGCAGAACAAGGCAGAATGTGCTAGAGTGGTGGGACAGAATGCACAAAGGATATAGAAGGAAAGGAGGGTCATATATGAAGTAGTGTCCACAAAATGGGAGAAAACATCAGGTTAAAACGAACAAATCGGTGTGCAGCTGTGACTTATATTGGTTACAGTGTAGTTTATTTCGTTGTGTGTCACTATTGCTAGCGTAGAGAACGATGCCACAATGATTTTTGCCATTCACTGTACGGTACTATTCTTTTATATTTTACAAGCTTTAAAGCCGCCCTCCCAGCAGCAGACATTTAAGCTTTACTACTGAAACAATCATCACGGAAAAATGGTGTCCCATAATTGAATGTGAAATTAATTACTTGTCATTCAGATAGAACACACCAGAAAGTTTTTTACGTGGATGCGACCTTCGTTACATTACACGTCCACGGTGGAGTAAATGGACACGGTCGACATGGTAGAAATGACCGTCATGGATGTTGTCAGCATTGTGGTCATCGCTGTCAATATAGGTCCAACCAATGGCATATTCTGTGTCGTTAAGGGGGTGCGGGAGTAGGGGACATGCTTGGGGGGGGGGGTTAGGGGGGTGCGGGAGTAGGTGACAGGCTTGGGGGGGGTTTAGGGGTGTGCGGGAGTAGGGGACAGGCTTGGGGGGGTAGGGGGTGCGGGAGTAGGGGACAGGCTTGGGGGGGTTAGGGGGGTGCGGGAGTAGGGGACATGCTTGGGGGGGGGTAGGGGGGTGCGGGAGTAGGGGGACAGGCTTGGGGGGGTTGCGGGGGTTGCGGGAGTAGGGGACATGCAGGCTTGGGGGGGTATTGGGGGGTGCTGGAGTAGGTGGACAGGCTTGGGGGGGGTTAGGGGGGTGCGGGAGTAGGGGACAGGCTTGGGGGGGGGGTTAGGGGGGTGCGGGAGTAGGTGGACAGGCTTGGGGGGGGGTTTAGGGGGATGTGGGAGTAGGGGGACAGGCTTGATGGAAGGAAGGTGTCGGTGGTTATTTGATTGTGGCTGTACACCCACTCCAAAATCATAATTTATCCATTACGCCTTACCTTTCCACCAGGAAATTCTAAAAACCTATTGTCTTTGTCAGGTGTTAGGATGGTCATTCATCTGTACGTGCACAAAGAGCTTAACGTTGGAGATTAGAGGATTCGCGACTCTTACCTAGCTTTGTTTATGACCTTTGGTGATTAATGCCAGACCAAATTATCCGCTTATTTTATGCTCAGATTCAGGACACTGATGATAGGCAGACACAGGCAGATATACACTCACAAATAGGCAGAGAAATAGCCATATTGGAGGCAGATACTGTAGACTGATGGCAGGAAGACAGATAGAAAGGGAGGCTGATAGATAGGCAGGCAGACAAATAAACAGGCAGACAGATAGACAGACAGGCGGACTCATAAACAAGAAGACAGATAGGCAATCATAGAGGCAGGTAGATTGGCAGGCAGGTACTCAGTAAAGCAGACAGACAGACAGACAGGCAGATAGACTCGTATATATTTGTGCACAAAGGTTCTGTTCTTGCCTCTAATTCTTTTCTCTATATACTGTATAATTATGGACTTTGAAAATGAATCTGGGAACTCCCAAATAAAAGACACCCAAGACAAAAAATTTTTAGGTTAATCTTCAGCATTTTTTCATTTGGAGTTACCCAAATTATTTTTAATATATTTACATGGTAGGTGTATTTCAGTACACTCGTGATACATAATTTCTGACCAGAGTGTGAGGAGCAGAAAGCTTTGAATCGCCTGGTATTGTTCATTTCCCCACCCAGTACAGTACACATATAGAGGCTGAGTTCGAATGCAGGGTATGTGTGTGTGTGTGTGTGTGTGTGTGTGTGGTGCCTGCCGTTCGTCTCTGGTCAGAAATTACTTAACACGAGTGTACATGCATTTGTAATTACTTTGTTGTGGTAAAAAACTCATTCACTTTGATACTCACACGTATGATACCTGCGAGAGAATGAAAGAAAACAAACAACAACATCTATCCTGGAAAACCGTGTGTGTAGCACGAGAAAGAAGGAGACAGAGAAAGAATGAAACAGCAATCTCTGATTAAACAGAGGAGGAACTGCATGCACGAATGACGCTGAGAATATAGTAAGAACAAACACAAGGTAAATGGTGATGAAGTATACCAATCATGAAGGAAATAGATGAAAAATGAAGGATAATAAGGGAGAGAAAATCCACTGAAAACGACAATCTTACCAATTTTACCAATCACGAAGGAAATAGATGAAGAAAGAAGGATAATAAGGGAGAGAAAATCCACTGGAATAAAAAAAAACAATTTTACTTTTGTCTCTTCGCTAGGAAAGATGAGAATAATCAAGACAGGTTTGTTTGCCTGTGAGAGGAAAATCAAATTACCCCTTCTGCACCTAATCATCTGAATCACTTTCCCGTGTTTAATGTGAAGCATAGTCTGAACCAGAGACAGATTTTCTTTTGCTTTACCAGGTGAAAACATCAAAGCCCAGTCGGATTACTTCCCTCGCTGGCCTAACTAGCACCGTACTCGTTCTTCCACTCCAGGCTTGTGGGGGGGGGGGTGCGGGAATAGGGGGACAGGCTTGGTGGGGGGGGGGGGGGGTTTAGGGGGGTGCGGGAATAGGGGGACAGGCTTGGTGGGGGGGGTTTAGGGGGGTGCGGGAATAGGGGGACAGGCTTGGTGGGGGTGGTTAGGGGGGTGCAGGAGTAGGGGACAGGCTTGGGGGGGGTTTAGGGGGGTGCAGGAGTAGGGTTCAGGCTTGGGGGGGGCTTAGGGGAATGCAGGAGTAGGGGACAGGCTTGGGAGGGAAGGTTTAGGGGGGTGCAGGAGTAGGGGAGAGGCTTGGTGGGGGGGGTTAGGGGGGTGCAGGAGTAGGGGACAGGCTTGGGGGGGGTTTAGGGGGGTGCGGGAATAGGGGACAGGCTTTCTACCCACCCCAAGCCTGTCCCCCTATTCCCGCACTCCCCAAACACCCCCCCCCCCCAAGCCTGTCCCCTACTCCCGCACCCCCTTTTAACAGACCCTATTTTTGACCTAGGTTTGACTTTGGCCTAATAGTGTATTGTTTGAAAGCACTGATAACCTCTCATACAAGCAACAAGATTATCTCTCCGGGGAAGCGGATATTAAATGTTGAAGAGAGATTGATTGATTGATTGATTGATTGATATTAGGAGCCACAACAGCGAGGTCATATAGCGCCACAAAAAGGCGATAGAGAGGTGAGACAGCAAGCAGGAAGAGAATAGAAAGAAAAGAGAATATAGGAAAGAGAGATTGGAAAGGAGAGAATTAGAGAAAGATTAGAACATTAAAAGGGCTGTTGAAGAGAGAGAGAAACACGTGGGTTAATGGCGTCAGTTAAGGGAGAAGTTCTATGTTGGTAAATCTGGAGCAACTGAATCCTCCAAGCTATTCCAAGCAACAGAACACTACTATTTTTGCTCATCTGCAGGTCCTGTTTCCTAGCATACTTTGGAGGAATCAAGGCACTCCAATGTACCAAAAAAAAGAATTACCACCTTAAACTATTGTGGGCGACATTGAGGGACTATAAAAAAAAAAATAAAAGCCCGGCTATGCTTGTTTTCTGGCATGTTTTGTAGGAATTAGTATCCCCACCATTTTGCCTATCATAAAACGGCTCTCTAAACGTGGTCTTAGTTCTAAATGTACTACTGTCTTCACTTAATTAAAGATGGAGTTACATGGGCTGGAGAAGAGAAGTTCAATGCTATAGTGTATGTTTGCAGAGCTAATCAACATCATTTTATTGGTATTTTGGCATTCCTCATTCCAACACCAACACCAACACCAACACCAACACCAACACCCACACACACACACACACACACACACACACCTTGGGGTTGGGGTTTGGAATGACACTTCACCGAATCTTAGAAGTAGGATAAATTGATGTTGATTGGTTGTCGTGTACTATGAAAGGACAAACGTCGTGTTGTTAAATTTGGTGGAAACATTTGGTAAAGAGCTAACCATACTGGGCATGGACGTTATTGTGCTGGAATTTTCATTATGTTTCACGATATGTTAACGATTTCAATAAATTCTATGACACCTGGCAGGGTAGAGTTATTTCCCCATGGAACCACACCGAGGCAATACTGGGTCACTGACTCATTTCCTCTCTGACCGCAGAGCGACACTTGGTGGTCAAATTATCATCGTCCCAATCAGGGGAATTCCAACTTTTGCCCCACCCAGAACGGACCTCTTGAAGCGCAAGGACTACAGCTGCAGGTGGAGTGAGATAAGAGGCCAGGTGACTGGTTTGAGGCAGGACAAGAGTTCCCACTGTTAGAAGATGGTGGCACACTGTCGGAGGATGGTGGCACACTGTCGGAGGATGGTGGCACACTGTCGGAGGATGGTGGCACACTGTCGGAGGATGGTGGCACACTGTCGGAGGATGGTGGCACACTGTCGGAGGATGGTGGCACACTGGCACGTTCTCTGTGAGGTGTTTAGTGGTAGATATGAGGGACTGGCATATCCCCTGCTTGCAGAGCGTATTAAATATGAGAGGGAACCGTCTCTTTCCCTGCATCTTACTCTTTATCCTATTTGATCTCTCTCTCTCTCTCATTGACTCAATATCCCTCTCTCTCTTTTTCCCCAATTGCTTATAAATTCAATTATGTCTTATCTTTTGCATTCTTCTCTCTTTCCTTTATGTCTCCCACTTTCTTCTCTTTCTTCTTTATGTTTGCCACTTACTTTTCTCTCTTTCTTGTCTCTTCTTTCCTATTCCTCTCTCGCGATTATGTCCATGTTTTCCTTTTATCTCTCTTCTTTATCTTACCTATTATATCCCTCCTCTAACTTAATCTCTCTCTCTCTCTCTCTCTCTCTCTCTCTCTCTCTCTCTCTCTCTCTCTCTCTCTCTCTCTCTGCATCTCGCTCATCCAATTTCGCGCTCAATCTCTGTCATTTCCACACCTTATATCTCCCTTACTAAATCTCTCTCTCGCCCCGACTCTCCCTTCTAGTTCTCTCTCCCCCTAACGTTCCATTCACCTTTCCTGCCGCGTTGGACCAAAACAAACAGAAGGATTGCGTTTTTGATGAGGTATGGTGATTAAGGTGAGAAGAGAGAGGATGCCACACGAACCTGGAGGAAGGAGAACAAGAAGAGAAGGAGATGAACGTAAAGTAGAAGAAAGAAAAGATGGAAGGAGTGAATGAGAACAGAAAAGAAACATGAAATACATGATACTGGAAGAATAGAAGTCTCTCTATCTATCTATCTATCTATCCATCTATCCATCTATCCATCTATCCATCTATCCATCCATCTATCCATCCATCCATCCATCCATCTATCCATCCATCCATCCATCCAATATATATATATATATTATATATATATATATATATATATATATATATATATATATATATATATATATATATATATATATATATATATATATATATATAAAAGAAAGATAAGAGACTTAGAAAAGGTAAAAGGTACACACAAACACACACACAGTTGATCTACTGTGTATGCGAAAATCTGCAGGTCTGACGGAATATGGATGAGTTTGCTTTAAAAGTTTGATGCAGCATAGACTCGACCCGAAGAGAAGAGAGGAGGCGAGGTGTTAGGGAATAGTTCAGAGAAACATTGGTTATTTTTAAAGCAATAGTAATGGGAAAGTGATGAAGAAAGAGAGAGGGGTTGGCTGACTAACCTGACGGGTTGACTGGCTGCCTGATGACTGTATATATATATATATATATATATATATATATATATATATATATATATATATATATGCCATTGAGGTATCTTATTCTATTATTGAACCATCTGGGATTATTGTTACTTTTCCTAAATTATCTGTTAGCTATATACAACTATTGTGTCTGTGAAATACATTGGTAAACTGATTATAGTTGTGATCCACTTCCGTGGCATCACCTGGAAGCTGTGCATGATTTCTCCTACCTGACAGATTCTTTGCTAACTCCTGCTGCCCTGGGGACATACCTCCAATGATCCACTCATTGTTCTGTAATGCTCTTTAGATGTTCCTACAGTGCCTCCAAGTTTGCTTCTATCCTCAGACTGTGTACAAAACTCTCTTGGTTACTCAAAACAAGATCTACTATGTTATATCTACTAGTTGGCTCTTTTGTTCTAATTGATGGAGGAAATTATCCTGTGTTGTGTCTAGAAACTCATTTTACTCTTGGTCTGCTGTCTGATCCGTCCAGTTAGTATTCTTAAAGTTGAAGTCTCAAACAATACATACATTGTTATTTCTCGACGCTTTATTTATTTCCTCCCGTAACAGTCTACTCTCGTCTCTCATATGAACGAATAAAGCATTAGATTTTTTGTCCTGTCCTAACACTATATAATTATATGCTGTTTGATCATGGTAGGAAGGTCTTTTTCAGTCTGTCATATCTAGAACATATTACATTCTTTGCAAGGTACTCTATAGATACATCCACATGTGGAATTGGGTGAATTCTTGATTAATTTTTTTTTATTGTATTATTATTACAGAAAGTGACATTAACATGATTTTAGGAGATGAAGGAATTGGGAAAATTTATCACTGTAGGATAATATCAGTTGCTTTTTATTGTCATGGAGTGGGAGGAAATCAACCCTATAATATGATGTTCTTGCCAATCTAGAAGCTTTATCCCAAAACGGCATTGTTTGGAGAAATTGCAGTAGTTTTCCTTCAATTCAACCAAAGCCAATTATTCCCTGATATAGAAGTAGCTGATTAGTGAGTATTAATGTAGTAGCATATGTCGCTATAAAATAAATGACCATTAATATTTATTTTTATTTTTTGAAAGACTTTTTGAACTAATTGAGATACACATTAATCTCTCTCTCTCTCTCTCTCTCTCTCTCTCTCTCTCTCTCTCTCTCTCTCTCTCTCTCTCTCTCTCTCTCTCTCTCTCTCTCTACTTCGGCGTTGTTCTCTCTCGTTCTCTGTTGCTATCACAAAAACACTTAAAATTGATCGATTGCATCTATAAATAACATGACCAAGTTCTATCTTATCATATTCAGACACGGGTAAACACAGGTGTTGTCCAGTGCTTCGAAATGAGCCTGAAACACCGTGGCAAGTTCAATAATGCAAACCTATACGATGAAGTGCGAATTCAGAAAGGATTAATTAAGGACCCTGTGATCGTGTATGAAAATTGCATGGAGACTTCTGATTCCTCCTGACTATACCACGAAACAAAAAAGTCTTTCTATATTGTTGGTGTTTCGTGGCAATGTTTGGAGGCTTCTCTATACCACGAAACAAAAAAGTCTTTCTATATGGATGGTGTTTCGTGGCAATGTTTGAAGGACTCATTTATCTCCCAATTTTCTGACTAAATGACAAAGGTCCCTTAATAAATTCCAACCCTGGATAGTAATATTAGCCTCTTCTCTCCTATACTGAATGACTCTTTCTGATATTACATTAAGTGGTGTTGTAGTGAGCGAGGCGGGTGGCTGGAAAAGAAATACACACGTTTTTTGTTTGGCTGGAAAAGAAATACACTCGTTGGTAGATTGGCAGGAAGAAAAAGAAATTATAGTTGTTTTGTTATTTGTAAAAAAAAAAAAAAAAAAAAAAAATTGGCTTGGACAGAAATGAATTTGTTTGTTGTGCATAGACTCGAGAGGTATCCTCAATAAAAAAAAAATCATATACAGTAGATACAGTATAATTTGTTATTGTTTGTTTTACCCTTCCTCAGTTCATTATTATATGCATTGCGTTCATATTGAAATGAAATAAATGTTGCATAAAGTTAATGGATTTTTTTTTTTTTTTTAGTTAATTTTCATGCTGTTGTTCATCCTGTACCAATACAATTCAGTATGCATTGTACAAGTACACCTAAGCTCGTTAATTTGCGACCACGTACACTCGTGATACATAAATTCTGCCCAGAGACCAACGGCAGGCACCACACACACACACACACACACACACACACACATTCCCTGCATTCGAACTCAGCCTCTATAGGTGTACTGGGTGGGGAAATGAACAATACCAGGCAATTCGAAGCTTTCTGCTCCTCACACTCTGGTCAGAAATTATGTATCACGAGTGTACTTAGATACTTATGTCATCTGAGCTGGTAACACTGTGTGGGGAAGGTGTCATTGCAGGTGAAAGATTGTATCATGTCCCTCTACTATGTTCCACCTACTCTGATTCCTCCCCAAATAAATGTTACCAGCTCAAATGGCATAAACATCTAAGTACGTGGTCGCGAATTTACGAGCTCGGGTGTACATACCTGTAATTGTAAGTTGCAGACACGTACGGTACTTGGTTCTTAACATCTTTCGCCTAATTTGACTTGCATTGAATTACGTTTAATGAAATAAATTAAATCAAATAGTGTATCGCCATGTAAAAGAAAATGGAGAATAGTTGTAAATTTTTGGCGTAATTCGTCTTGCAATATTGCATTAAATTCCATGAGCAATGCAATGAATACAATGAGGGAACCGCTACATTTTTTCCCAGCTATAAAAGAATGGATTATAGCTGTGTTAATTAATATTTGGTGTAGAACAGTATTAGCGAAATTTGTCTTAAGATTACATTACGTTTATCGAAAAAAAAAAAAAAAAAACTAAATTGAAGGTGCCGGTACCGTATATATATATATATATATATATATATATATATTCTCAATAGGGTATAGAATAGAATATTGTTTATAAATTAATGGTGTATATTGTCTCATATTAAAAATTACACTATATCACCAAAATCACCAGCAATGTCAATGACGGAGCAGCAATAAGTTAATTAAGGTGGTAATTCTATTTTGGTACATTGGAGTGCCTTGATTCCTCCAAAGTATGCCAGGAAACAGGACCAGATGAACAAATATAATGGTGTTCTGTTGCTGGGAATGGTTTGGAGGATTCAGTTGCTCCAGAATTACCAACACAAAACGTCCCCCTTAAGGGATAATTTGTGTTGGGCTAATTGGAAGAGGATATTATATGCAAGTTCTCCAAACTAAGTCAGGCAATAGACGGGTTTTGTGTAATTAATTAAAATATGGTGGTCCGATTTCGTGACATTGTTTGGAAAAATCGACAGTAGCCCCCCAATTCAGACATTAAGGGGGTGCGGGAGTAGGGGACAGGCTTGAGGGGGGGGTTGGGGTTGGGGGGTGCGGGAATAGGGGGACAGGCCTGTCCCAGAAGGCCTGGTTCCAGGACCAGAAGAGCAAAAATAATAGTGTTCCGTTGCTTGGAATGGTTTGAAGGATTCGGTTGCTCCAGATTTACCAACACAAAACTTCCCCCTTAAGGCCGAAGGTTGTACCATTTTTTAGTTAGAAATGGGAAGAGGAAGGGAGTCACTGAGGAAGCATTTGATGTCAGGAAGGGGAAGATGTTAAACTGTAGGTCGAGAAAATGAAACGAGAGGAGAAGGGAAAAAAAGGGGAGACTTGGAAAGAAAAAGAGGAGCAATGGAGAGGCAGTAAATATGGGAGAGAGAGAAAGAGAGCAAGAGAGAGAGAGAATCAAACAGTCAGACAGATAAACAAGAGAAAGAAAACAGAGGGTCTGGCCACGTCGGGTGCGTTGATAAGACCAGAGTTAGTGTGAGTGTGTGCCTGGAGTTGTTTAAGGAGCAGGGAAGAAAGGCAGGCAGGGAATAGAATAAAGGCAGGCAGGGTGGAAAGTAGGAAGGCAGGCCGGGGATAAGGAAAGAAGGGAGTGAGAGGATAGGGTTGATAGAAAGAGGAAAATATAGGGAGGAAGGCAGTGGAAGAAATAGGTAGGAAGGCAGTGGAAGAGATAGGTAGGAAGGCAGTGGAAGAGATAGGGAGGAAGGCAGTGGAAGAGATAGGGAGGAAGGCAGTGGAAGAGATAGGGAGGAAGGCAGTGGAAGAGGTAGGGAGGAAGGCAGTGGAAGAGGTAGGGAGGAAGGCAGTGGAAGAGGTAGGGAGGAAGGCAGTGGAAGAGATAGGTAGGGAGGAAGGCAGTGGAAGAGGTAGGTAGGAAGGCAGTGGAAGAGGTAGGGAGGAAGGCAGTGGAAGAGGTAGGTAGGGAGGAAGGCAGTGGAAGAGGTAGGGAGGAAGGCAGTGGAAGGGATAGGCAGGAAGGTAATTAATTAAGAAGGTAAGAATGCAAGGGAGAAGGTTGGAAGGCATGGACAGAGATGAGGTAGATACGGCAGCACGATTGGACTGTCCAGGCAAGCAGTGTAGGCAGATAGAGGCAGGCGAGGGAGGAAGTACAGTACGGTAAGCTGAGGTGGGAGTCAAGAGGGCAGAGAGCAAGAACAGGAAGGGAAGTAAAAGATATATATATATATATATATATATATATATAGTTTCAAGGGGGAAATTTTGTGTTGGTAAATCTGGAGCAACTGATTCATCCAAACTATTCCAAGCAACTGAACACCATTATTATTATTATTATTGTTATTATTATTATTTTTATTTTATTTTTTTATTTTTTTCATCTGGTCCTGTTTCCTGGCATATATACTTTGGAGGAATCAAGACACTCCAATGTAAAAAAAAAAAAAAAAAAAGAAGTGAATTATCCCCTCAAGAATAGGAAGTGAATAAGGGAGGTAGGTAGGTAGGTAGGTAAGTAAGTTTAGGTAAATATGAAGGGAGGTGGGCAGGGCGACATGCAGGCAATCAGGCAGTCACTACAAGCATAAAGGGAAACAACCAATTAAAATGGCTTTAGGTTAGACGTATAAGCGGTAGGAGAAGCAGGTAGAAGTGGTGGTCAGTAGGAAGGGGAAGCTAGCAGGGTAAGTAAGCAGGTAGAAGTGGTAGTCAGTAGGAAGGGGAAGCTAGCAGGGTAAGCAAGCAGGTAGAAGTGGTGGTCAGTAGGAAGGGGAAGCTAGCAGGGTAAGAGAAGCAGGTAGAAGTGGTGGTCAGTAGGAAGGGGAAGCTAGCAGGGTAAGAGAAGCAGGTAGAATTGGTGGTCAGTAGGAAGAGGAAGCTAGCAGGTTAAGCAAGCAGGAATACAAGCACGAAGGAAGAAGAGAGGAAATCTTGGAAAGCTACCGAGCATTTACTAATAAAGTGTTGGTTAATTAAGAACCCTATAATTATATGATGGTGTATGAGACTTGGTGGCTTCTGATTCCTCCTGTCTATGCCACGAAACAAGCTCCTCCTTCCATATAGGTGGTGTTTCGTGGCAACATTTGAAGGACTCGTTTACCTCCAATTTTCTGAATAGAGATGATGATGGAAACTGGAGTGTGTAATGGAAATGAAGAGGCAGGGGTTTACGCAACTTAAGGGGGTGCGGGAATAGGGGGACAGGCTTGGGGGGGTTAGGGGGTGCGGGAATAGGGGGACAGACTTGGGGGGTGCGGGAATAGGGGAACAGGCTTGGGGGGTGCGGGAATAGGGGGACAGGCTTGGGGGGTGCAGGAATTGGGGGACAGGCTTGGGGGGGGTTTGGGGGGTGCGGGAATAGGGGTACAGGCTTGGGGGGGGTAGAAAGCCTGTCTCCTATTCCCGCACCTCCCTAGCCTGTCCCCCTACTCAGGCACCCCCCAAAACCCCCCCTAACCCCCCCAAGCCTGTCCTCCTATTGCCGCACCCCCTTAATTAATACTTTCCTGAAACTATTAAACATTGAAATTTACTCGTGCATAGTGTCATAAAAATTTAGAAGGGGATCGGCACATATTCGCCACCTTTTTTTTTTTTTCCTCTGTACTTTGTCTCTATAATTTTTTTTTTTTATACTGATGTGAGAATTAACATTAGCTAAGGAACCGAGCCATTCACTCTCAAGTCTTCCAAGTTTCCCACCTTTCCTCTTATTTCTTCGTAATTGCCTTCCCTCTTCCAAGATCTAGAATACCCCTCTTCTTCTATATCACCTTCTCCCTCCTCGTACTTTCAGTGTGTCTTTCAGGCCTATAGTAGTTTTCTTTTTCCTTCCTCTTCTGTTCAGTTCATTCCAAACCTTAATTTCTCACACCCATACTGAGGCAATATATAACTTTCTTCCTCTATCCTCACCTTGCTGCCAACCTTTCCTTTTTCAACCCCGCCCTAACAGCCTACCTGCCCACCTACCTGACTACCTATTTACCTGCCTACCTTCTTTCCTACCCACCCACCTACCTACCTACCTACCTCCTTTCCTACTCACCTACCTACCTACCTCCTTTCCTACCCACCTACCTACCTACCTCCTTTCCTACCCACCTACCTACCTACCTCCTCTCCTATATATATATATATATATATATATATATATATATATATATATATATATATATATATATATATATATATATATATATATATATATATATATATATATATATATATATATATATATATATATATATATATATATATATATATATATAGTCACTTGTTCAGTATTCAATAGTCAGTATAGACAGGTTCAATTATTAACTAGTTCAGTTGTCCACGGACTGAATTGTTTACTGACTGAATTGTTTACTGACTGAATTGTTTACTGGTTGAATTGTTTACTGGTTGAATTGTTTACTGGTTGAATTGTTTACTGGTTGAATTGTTTACTGGTTGAATTGTTTACTGACTGAATTGTTTACTGGTTGAATTGTTTACTGACTGAATTGTTTACTGGTTGAATTGTTTACTGGTTGAATTGTTTACTGGTTGAATTGTTTACTGACTGAATTGTTTACTGGTTGAATTGTTTACTGACTGAATTGTTTACTGGTTGAATTGTTTACTGGTTGAATTGTCCACTGGTTGAATTGTCCACTGGTTGAATTGTCCACTGGTTGAATTGTCCACTGGTTGAATTATCCACTGGTTGAATTGTCCACTGGTTGAATTGTTTACTGGTTGAATTGCCACTGCTTCTGTATTCCGGTCACCTCACAAACCACCTCTACTTTCTTGTCTACCTAAAAAAATTTCCTATATACTCTAGGCTCGTAATATATATTGATACACTATAGTTCCCACCCATATAATACATCTATAATACACTATAATGTCTAGCCCAGTAATGTAAGTATAACATAACACATTATTGTGCCTACCCTAATTCTACATCAATTGAATTTATATTACCTACCCCATACCCCAATCTTCTCCTATCCCAGTCCTCCCCTACACCAGTCTTCCCATACCCCAATCTTCTCCTATCCCAGTCTTCCCATATCCCAGTCTTCCCATACCCCAATCTTCTCCTATCCCAGTCTTCCCATATCCCAGTCTTCCCATACCCCAATCTTCTCCTACCCCAATCTTCCCTTATTCTAGTTTTTCCCTACTCCAGTCTTCTCCTACCCCAATCTTCCCTTATTCCAGGTTTTCCCTACCCAAACCACTACTCCCTTCTTTCTTCCCTTATTCCACTCCTTTCTCTCCCTTTCTTCCTTCCTCTACTCCCTCCTTCCCCTACCCAACCCTACCCTAGTCCTACCCTACCCTAGCCCTACCCTACCCTAGTCCTACCCTACCCTAGTCCTACCCTACCCTAGTCCTACCCTACCTAGTCCTACCCTACCTAGTCCTACCCTACCTAGTCCTACCCTACCCTAGCCCTACCCTAGTCCTACCCTACCTCAATCCTATACCCTACCTCAATCCTATACCCTACCCTAGCCCTACCCTACCCTAGTCTTATACCCTACCCTACCCCAGACCCCCATCACCAAACCACACCTTCTCTCCTCCTTTCCTGGCCACACGAACCTGCATGAGGTAAACGGAACCAGTGACATAAATTACCCAGACATCAGGAACAACGACCCGCCCCTCCACCCCACACTCACTCTGTTCCTGTATAATGAGTTCTTTTGTTCTCCTTAAACTGTTTTCACTCCCCCTTTTTTCGCCCTCCATAGATGCGCTCTCTCTCTCTCTCTCTTTCGCTTTGTTATCGTCGCTCGGGTATCCAATATCTGTTTTCCTTTTCGTTCCGTGTGTGTGTGTGTGTGTGTGTGTGTACGTCCGCGTCCTTGTGTGTATGTGTGTGTACGTCCGCGTCCGTGTGTGTGTGTGTGTGTGTACGTCCGTGTGTGTGTGTGTGTGTGTGTACGTCCGCGTCCGTGTGTGTGTGTGTGTGTGTACGTCCGCGTCCGTGTGTGTGTGTGTGTGTGTGTACGTCCGCGTCCGTGTGTGTGTACGTCCGCGTCCGTGTGTGTGTGTGTGTGTGTGTGTACGTCCACGTCCGTGTGTGTGTGTGTGTGTGTGTACGTCCACGTCCGTGTGTGTGTGTGTGTGTGTACGTCCACGTCCGTGTGTGTGTGTGTGTGTGTGTGTGTGTACGTCCGCGTCCGTGTGTGTGTGTGTGTGTACGTCCGCGTTCGTGTGTGTGTGTGTGTGTGTACGTCCGTGTGTGTGTGTGTGTGTGTACGTCCGTGTGTGTGTACGTCCGTGTGTGTGTGTGTTTACGTCCGTGTGTGTGTGTTTACGTCCGTGTGTGTGTGTTTACGTCCGTGTGTGTGTGTGTACGTCCGTGTGTGTGTGTGTACGTCCGCGTCCGTGTGTGTGTGTCCGAGTGTGTGTGTACGTCCGTGTGTGTGTGTACGTCCGTGTGTGTGTGTGTGTACGTCCGCGTCCGTGTGTGTGTACGTCCGCGTCCGTGTGTGTGTACGTCCGCGTCCGTGTGTGTGTGTGTGTACGTCCGCGTCCGTGTGTATGTGTGTGTACGTCCGCGTCTGTGTGTGTGTGTCCGTGTGTGTGTGTGGCAACAAGAATGGAATGTTGGGCCGAGGGTATAAGATTAGATCATTTTCTGTCTGTCTGTCTGTATCTCTGTGTCAGTCTGTATGTCATTATAACTGTGTCTTTGTGTCTGCTTCTGTCTCATTTTTGTCAGTAGTGTACAGTCGCAATCCAAAATACGTATGACAAACCTCGTGTCTGAACCATAAAAACATGTTTCTCTCAAGATCCTCTAACCAGATGTCAACAAGGACTGACCTAATGAAAATTTCAACAAGGAAATCCCTGTCGATTAAAAATAAATTAATAAATGGAATTCATGATTTACTAGTAAATTTCACCCAGCCCAGTATCAAACTTAAATCTTTAATATAATATAATACCCGGCAACACCTTTACCACTTTCCAACTCCTGTCCTTCCTCCCTTCCTTCACCAGCCCCTCCATAAACCCCCACTATGTAAAAAAAAAAAAAATACCACTATAACTCACCAGGTAGAAACGACCACAAGTTGTGAGTGCAAGTGTTTCCATCCCATCAGCTGGCGACTTTACTCTGAAATAGCAATGTAGGAGGCTGTTTCGTTTAATTGAATAAGGTAATAAGGTGGTTATTTGCCATGGGAGAAATTTAGGACCACTGATTTTGCAGTTCTTCCACTCGTATACTGAGGTACCGTACTAGTCTGTTTACAGGTATAGTTTGGAGGAATCAATAATGTCCTCAGTTTGCCCACAATAACCGACTCTGTTAATACAGTAATTACATTACATACTGTTATGCCCTGTCTTAGTGGGCGTACTGACTGGGTTCGTAATCTCGACAGGGTTAGGCAGACAAACAAACTATCTATCCAACCAGGACAACAAAACAACACTATCTTATTGACATGCATTAAGAAATACAAATAATGAAGTTTTTCAAGAGGTTTGAGGAAGGTCGGAGGGAGGAGAGACAAGTGAAATGCATGATAAACAAGAAGATATCGTACACTCGCAATCCAAAATTTGTATGCAGGTCTTGTTGAAGTTTCGAATAATTTAACATACTAATGAACCAATTACAACGCTTATCCTGTTTCATATTTGTTTGAGCTCCCTTAATACTCAATCAGGCTATTCGAAGCAAGCCTGGGTATATACATATTTTAAAATGACCGAGCTATGGGAATACTGACGCTTCTTTGGGCCTGCTGGAGTAATGGAATGGAGGGGGTGATGTCTAGCTCGCAACCCATCACGTACATACCTTGGCAATGTATAAGGAGGGGTTACTGAGTGAGGAGATAGGAATTCCGAGGTAAGGCAGTCGTCAGGGGGAACTGCGTTACACACTGCATTCTAGTTAATCATTGTTTTTCTGCCATCCTCCCTTACATCCCAGGTCCTTCCTTATCCCTGTAATTCTACTTCCTTCATGCAACCTAATTCTCCTTCCTTCACTGTCCCCTTGTCTCCCTTCCTTCCCTCTTTCCTTTTCATTCCCCTAATTCCTACCCTCCTTTCAAATATCTTAAATTTTTTGCAATTCATTTTCGATCCTTTCATCATCTTTCACTCAATCCTCATCAATCTTTTTTTCCTTTCCTTTCCAGTCCTCTCTCCTAGCTCCTTTCTCACCTTAATTAAATCTCCTGTCCACTCTATCGTTTCCCTCGCTATCCCACCAACAACCAACGTCTGGCCTCATGCCTTATACCTATACGATATAAGTACACTCGCAATCCAAAATATATATCCAGGCTTGCTTCGAATAGCTTGATCGAATATTAATTAAACGAACTCAAGCAAATATAAAACAGGATAAGCGTTGTAATTGGTTCACTACTATGTCGCATGATTCGAAACTTCAGCAAGACCTGGCTGGATACAAATTTTGGATTGCGAGTGTACGTAATGGAATCCTTACCTGCCCTCACTACTGGCTCTCTTCTTAGTAACCCCATTAGTGTATCTCAAATATTTTTCTACCACGTTCTCTCTTCGCAATCCAATTATCGCGACCGCAACGGCGTAGTAAACATTATGCATCCGACTTAATGCCCGTAGAGTTTTGCACTATTACAGGTCGCAGTTACACATAGATAAAAGTAAGGAGGAGGAGGTAGGAGTGCAAAATGTTGTTGATGATGGTGTTCGTGGTGGTAATGGTGTTGATATTAGTATTGTTGTTGTTGTTGTTGTTGTTGGTGGTGATGGTGTTGATATTAGTGTTGTTGTTGTTGTTGTTGGTGATGGTGTTGATATTAGTGTTGTTGTTGTTGTTGTTGTTGGTGATGGTGTTGATATTAGTGTTGTTGTTGATGATGGTGTTGGTGGTGGTAATGGTGGTGATATTAGTGTTGTTGTTGGTGGTGGTAGTGGTGATGGTGGTGTTGGTGGTAATGGTGTTGATATTAGTGTTGTTGTCGTTGTTCCTGTTGTTGTTGGTGGTGGTAGTGGTGAAATTTCTGTAACCCTCCTAGCACGTCTCTCTCTCCTCCAGTTTTCCCTCTTCGTCCCTAATTTCCTCAAAACATTCTTTCCTTCCTCCCTCCAAGGTCTCCTCCCTTTTTCCAAACCTTCCTCACTCCATCCAAGCTCTACCCTTCGTCGCTATTCTCCTTCTTTTATCAAAATTACCTTCCTCCCTTCCAACTCTCCTTCACTCATTTCTTTACTCTTCCCTTCCTCAACCTCCCTGGGGAAAGAGGCTACGAATACCTCCCCAGTATTTCTGCTTGTCGTAAAAGGCGACTAAAAGGGGCTTTCCCTTCTCCAACTGTCCCTTTTATTTCATCTATTACTTTTTGTGCTTGCTGTCCCACCTTACAATACAAGAGATTAAACATGAGTTGGGAGAGTGTTTTGAGCAAACCAGTCTTCCCCCAGACAACAACCCACATCCCAACCTTTGACGTCAGGTACACTCGATCAAAAAAGTATCGCGCATTTCCCTCGTGGATCGTTTTGACTCCAAAGACGATGGCTACTGAAAACGAGCTTCTTTATCATGAGCTGTAGCGATCATTTACAGAACCATCGGACCCCACTTGCGCGATACTTTTTTGACCCAGTGTACACTCGCAATCCAAAATTTGTATCCAGGTCTTGTTGAAGTTTCGAGTCATTTGACATACTAGTGAACCAATTACAACGATTATCCTGTTTTATATTTGCTTGAGGTCGCTTAATTAATACTCGATCAGGCTATTCGAAGCAAGCCTGGATACATATTTTGGATTGTGAGTGTACATTGTTACCGGAACCAATATCACATGAGTTGAAAGGTTGACGTCATGTTTGGGGGATCTTTACTTTTATGAGTGACTACAACCACCACAAGCCATAATGAACACACAGATTTTGTTGTTGAAGAGTCGAAATATCTAGCCGACCTGTGAACCAATTATAACACTTATCCTGTCTCATATATACATACGTCCTGTATCTTGTTTAATACATCATCAGACAGTTAAAATTAGACTTTTTTTTTTTTTTTTTTTTTTTTTTTAATTAATTGCGCCGTAGCGTCAATCAACAGGCAGGCAAAAATTAGACCTGAAAACTCAATATAGCTCGTGTCTGTACAATTAATCGTAAATGCTCGTGGAGGTTCGACGGATCCCCACGAATTTTTATGAGTGACTGTACACACACACACACACACACACACACACACATCGTCTTTTTTTTTCTTCCGCTGACTTGTTCACTCAATCACTCACGCATTGCTGTTTCCCCACCAGAAAACAAAATTATAATCCCTGAGTTAAAAAAAATAGGAACCAGAATTTTTTTTTATAATCTCAGTTAAAAAAATAGGAACCAGAAAACAAAATTATAATCCCTCAGTTAAAAAAATAGGAACCAGAAAACAAAATTATAATCCCTCAGTTAAGAAATAGTAACCAGAAAAAAACAATTATAATCCCTCAGTTAAAAAAATAGGAACCAGAAAAAAAAAATTATAATCCCTCAGTTTAAAAAAATAGGAACCAGAAAACAAAATTAAAATCCCTCAGTTAAAAAAATAGGAAGTATAATTTTTTTTTTATAATCCCTCAGTTACAAAAATAGGAACCAGAAAACAAAATTATAATCCCTGTTAAAAAAATATGAAGTATAATTTTTTTTTTATAATCCCTCAGTTACAAAAATAGGAACCAGAAAAAAAAATATATATATAATCCCTCAGTTAAAAAAATAGGAAGTATAATTTTTTTTTTATAATCCCTCAGTTACAAAAATAGGAACCAGAAAAAAAAATTATTATCCCTCAGTTAAAAAAAAAAAAAAAATAGGAACCAGAAAAAAAATATATATATATACAATCCCTCAGTTAAAAAAAAATAGGAAAACACGCCGGCCTTGGTCTTGAAACTAAAACCTCATTAGTCATTCTTGGGGCTTCTCTGTGATAACCATGCACAGGTGTTGCCAATGTTCTACAAGTTTCTACGAGGTTCAAATCCTTGTCTTCTCTCTCTCCCCTCTCTTGCATTCTTTATTACCTACGACATTCCTTTCTCCTCACTCATCTTTCTTTCTCTTCTGCCATTCTTTAGATTCCCCTTCCACATTCCCCCTTTTCTTTCTTTCCACGTTTTTTTTTTTTTTTTTTTTATTATTATTTCGTTATCTTCTCTGTTTCTCTTTTCCATGTTTATTCACTTCCTTCTCTCCATTAGTTTGTTTCACTTTCAACATTCCTATCTTTTTCCTTTCTTCTTCTTCTTGGATATTTCTCCCTCTCGTCTTTATCTCTTTCCCATTTTTTTTTTATTCACCTCCTCTTCACTCTCACTACGGTACCCTTTCCACACTCCATTCCTCCCCCAGCATTCTTCACGCTTGGAAAGAAGGAAATAGCTGGAGAAGGCTCGAAATTTTCCACTATACCACAGGGAAGGATGCCAGTGAAAGGGAGTGAGTGGGTGATGGTGAAACGAAGAAGAGGTGAATAGAGAACAGTGGACGGCTCTTCACCACCCACCAATCCCTCCTGCTCTCGCTGTCAAGGAAACAGTTGGAAGAGAAAATTGTTCTATTCCACAGTTGATATAACACGGCATTCTAAAATGAAAACGGAGTATAATGTGGATCAATCGTTCTATAACAAATAGTGTATGTTGGGACTGCTTTCGATATATTTGTCTATATGTTGCTTGAAAGTTTGTAGTGTGAAAAAGTTTACTACTTTTACATGAAGGTCATTCCAAAGTTGAATTTAACACGCAATTAAACAAGAAAAGTATAGCTTCACTTGTATGGAAGCAGTTGGCCATGATTTTGTATCCATGGTTTCTTCTTGTGTTTGACTCGTCCATAATGAAAAATATATGAATATCAAGAATTTTAGATTACTAAAACAATTTCAACATTTTGAATTCAAGACTTCGATTCTGTCACCTCGTAATCTACGTTTCGTTAAACTGAATATAGGTAAGTCTTTAATCCTCAATTCATACGGGTTATATCTCAGTCGAAAAATAGTAGGGTGACCAAAACTGGACACAGTATTCCAGGTGGGGCGAACTTTACTATCGCGTTGTATGGTGCAAGGATGCTTTTTTTTTTTTTTTTTTTTTCCCGAAGGCGCTCCCTGTAAATCCGATTAGTTTGCTTGCCGTTTTTAATAATTCATTGTAGTGGAGGTTTGGTTTTAGGATGCTTAATTAAGTCGTTTGTCACAATGATCCCCCTTCTCTCCTCATTGCCCACTTCTTCATCCCCCTTTCTCTTTCCTGTTCGTTCTTCATTTTTCCCTTCTCTCCTCCTCAATTCCCCCTTCTTTCTTCATTACCTTCCTTTTCCCTTTCTCTTTTTTCATTTCCCTTTGTCTTTCATCTTTTTCTTCCTTAATGCCTTTCCCTCGAGTCTCTCTTCTTTTACCTAATTTCCCCTATTCTGTATTGGTGAAAGTGCTTGTTCAATGAATAGCCTTTATGTTCTCCTTCAAAAAGCGCAGAAGGAAGCGACAGGACAAATGCCGCCGACTGTACATGTAATTCAATCCGGAACTGTACATGTTAAAATCCCCTCATTACTGCCACACACTCATAAAAGTCGGAGGCGACAGGTACTTCACAAGAGCAATATGATTTCAGAGTAATATTTGGCTTTATGTTGTGGAAGTAGTTTTAAGGAGGTAGGAGGAGAGTGTGCGGGGTGTAGTTTCTTGCTATATTCTTTTTTACTTGGTGAAATACTGGCTGGTGAAATACTCGGTAATGTAAGGCAGTCCAAAACAAGTTGATCTATTAATTTCCACAACTATACTTCATTTAATGGCAGATTCTTTTGTTGGTGAATTGGAAGGTATCTGCTGATCCCTCCAAACTTTTCCAAGAAAGAAATTCCCTATTCGTACCACTAATCTGTTTTTTAGTATAGTTAGAAGAAATCAGTAACCTTTCAAATTTGCCAACAAAACAGTCTCCTTAATTACCCTTTATTAAGTCTGAAGTTGATAATTATGAGGTTAAAAGGGTCGTTTGTTTTGGGTGCACTGGAGTCTACGTGGCAGTCTAAATAATAATAATAATAATAATAATAATAATAATAATAATAATAATAATAATAATAATAATAATAATAAAACAGATCCTCTATTCCTATTCTGAAATTGTGTGTTTGTAGAATATTGAGAAGAATCAGTAGCCCTCCAATTCACCCAGAAGCGACCTCATTGGGACACGAACCTTGCACTGCAGCCTACTGTACACAGCTGCCTCACTCCACGACAGTTACAGAAAGTGAAAATATTCTTACAAATTAATCACAAATTCTGATGAAATATAGAATTATGCTCTAAACGAATTGCCGGGGACAAAATTAATGTTCGCTGAAGTATTTGCACAACACTAAGTACCGTACATATTTTGCAATATATATATACACTGGAATGTGTGAGAACGTGTATATAAAGCCATATATCTTAGCAGGGAATTGGTACTGTACAGTTGGCGGCAAAAGTCCTGTCACCTTACTGGCTTCACCGAGGCACGCCATGTTCATAGACTCGAAATTATTAGGTGGAGAAAACGTGCGTATTTCTCGAGTCCATGAACACTGCCTGTCTCGGTGAAGCAGATGAGGCGACACGACTTTTGCCGCCGACTGTACAATCTTATACCATATTTTCTTGCCCACTAGAATCGAAGCCCGAGATCCGAAGCAGGCGGTTTCTGGACGACAACCCACCCAAAGCCTTCATTAGCCTAGTTTGAGATGTGTGTAGCCTTTTAAAAGACCAATACAGTCTTGAACTATTCACACAGCAGCTTCAGCCATCTGTTTGTTGTATCCGAGCAGAGTACAGTACAGTATATATGTTTGTTGTATCCGACCAGAGTACAGTACAGTATATATGTTTGTTGTATCCGAGCAGAGTACAGTACAGTATATATGTTTGTTGTATCCGACCACAGTACAGTACAGTATATAATATTATGTTTGTAGTATCCGACCAGAGTATACGGTATATGCCTGTGATAGTGCTGCAGATAATAGTCATTTTATGAGTTAGATTCATATCTGCAAGTTTCGCCTCGTCCACACTATTACTACCAACATGAATCAAGCAAAGTTGCCAACATGTTTAATACACTAGTGATTCGGACATGTCTATAACAATGCTCCAAGCAAAGTTTGAAAAATTTTACCAACACGTGTTTAGAGCAAGTGTTGTTGCACCAAAAGCCTAGCGAACAAAAGGTTTAGCGAGCCGAAAGCATAGCGTGCAGAGTGAATCGATCAGAAAGTGTAGTGAGCAGAAAGTGTAGCGAGAATAAAGCCTAGAGAACTGAGTGAGAGCCTTGCCAGTAAAAAGTGTTGTTAACATTAAGTGCACCAAGCAGAAAATGTAGTGAGCAAATTATTATCTAGAAATTATTCTTAGCGAGCACAAAGTGTAGCGAGCGAAAAGCCTAGCGAGCAGAAAATGTGGCGAGAAAATATAGCGAGCAGAAAATGTGGCGAGAAAATATAGTGAGCAGAAAATGTAGCGATAAAATATAGCGAGCAGAAAATGTGGCGAGAAAATATAGTGAGCAGATAAGACTAGCGAGCAGAAAACCTAGCGAGCCAAATGACTACCTTGCATTAACTTGCACGCTCGCTAACACCGGATTCATTTCATACCGTCAGGAGCAACACGTAAACAAGATCCGGATGTCCATTGTAAGAGGATTATGTAATTATCCTTCCCCGGTAGGGTCCGTAATTACGCAAGTATATTCATTAGTCAAACCACGTAGCACCATTTCTCGTCTGAGCCTTTAGCGTGAATTGCATTTTGTTTCAGCCTCGCCCCAGTTTTCTTCATTAATGGGTTATATACATTTACGAACAGTTGTCTTTTAAAAATGACTTTGGTGTTTTTCTCTAACCCGGTGAAAATGTACTGCTTCCTTCATTTAATTAATTAACTTCTCGGTCGTATCGGGAAAGGTATTACATCTCGACAAATTACACCAAAATGTTGCACAACGAGGAAGTGATCTGCAACTTGTAAACACTGCAATGTACACTCGCAATCCAAAATTTGTATCCAGGTCTTGTTGAAGTTTCGAATCATTTGACATAGTAGTGAAGCAATTACAACGCTTATCCTGTTTCATATTTGTTTGAACTCGCTTAGTACTCGTCGATCAGGCTAAAAATTCGAAGCAAGCCTGTATACGTATTTTGGATTGCGAGTGTACACCAAACGTGTATCTACGGTTTTTACTTAGAGAAAAAACCAATCACTATAGAATGGAATTTGTACTACTATTACACCCATTATCCACATCATCCACATCCACAACTGTTCAAACCACCCACACACCAACTCCACATCACTCAACCAACGACATCAATTTCCTCACACTGCCTGCCTCGAAATTAACCCACCACACCACCCTGCACGTTGGGGTCCTACAATAGGATAATGGAACAACTGAGGTCTATAATACTGTACCATTAGGCGCGATGGTAAGTGGAAGCACATGTGTTCTGCTGAGTGTGTCGAGTTTAATGTGTGGTTAGGTGTTTTGTGGAGTAGGTGGTTGGAAGGGATAAAGTAGTTTGGTTGCATGTTAACTTTGGGTGTCGTGGGGATAATATAGTACAGCAGAATATCGCTTTTTACTACGTCTCTCTCTCTCTCTCTCTCTCTCTCTCTCTCTCTCTATATATATATATATATATATATATATATATATATATATATATATATATATATATATATATATATATATATATATATATATATATATATATATATATATATATATATATATATATATACAGAAAGCTCACTTCACCGTGAGATATAATTGCAGAGTAACCACAGGAGAAAACAAAGGCAGAACAGTAAGTACTTTCGTATATTACATCTTCAGACAGAATGATACAGAGACATGAGATGGAGTATATATGTACAGTGGGAAAATGGGAGGACAAAGGGTCTGATACCCACCGCACCTCACCTGACCCTTATTCCTAGTCTGGTGGAAACTGTTTCATCACCAATTCGGTTAATAATTTATCACATTTGAAATGGCCATAACTCATATTAACATTATCTTTATATGTGCCTGAGATTAGACATGACTCAATTACATTTCTTTCAAGAAGGTTTGACGATTTAGCTAGAACTTTGGCACCTCCCCAGTTAATGTGATGGTCATAAGTGGCTTTGTGTTGGAATAAACCACTACTTGGCTGAGCTGTCCTAACACTATACTTGTGTTGTGTTATCCTTTTATCTAAGTCTTTCCCTGTCTGTCCTATATAGAATTTATTACATATGTTGCATGGAATCTTGTATACAACACCTGAGTTACTCGCAGGGCTGTTCTTGATGAGTGTTTTTTTAACTGTGTTGTCGTATTTAAAAACTACTTGAACATCGAGTTTCTTGAGGAGAGGTACAACTTCTAAAAAGTTTTCATGAAATGGTAGGACTATGATTTTCTGGTGGTTTTGATCATCTGTTTTTTTAACTTTACCTTCAAGGAAGCGTTTCCTTGCAATGTTGTGACATAGATTAAGAACATTTGTTGGATATTTTAGATTTTCCCCTATTGTCATAATTTTGCTAAATTCTTCTTCCAGAAATTCAGGGTCTGAGATTCTGTATGCTCTCAAGTACATGGATATGAATACTGACTTCTTAACATTTACATGGTGGTGTGAGTAGAAATGTACATATGACAGTATGTTATTTGGTTTCCTGTAAACTTTAGTCTTGAAAGCTCCATTTTCTCTTATGATTTCCACATCAAGAAAGGGAATTTTGTTGTCTACCTCAATTTCATGTGTGAATTTGATGGATGGGACTAGAGAATTCAGTTTGGTTAGAAAGTCTTCTATGGGTAGAGAGTTGGGCCAGAAACACATGATATCATCTACGTATCTTAACCAAACTATATTTGTTTTCTTGACAGAGGGTAATAGATGTTTTTCAAAATATTCCATATAAATGTTAGCTAACACTGGGGAAAGTGGGTTTCCCATCGCCATACCAAATTTTTGGCCATAATATTTTCCATCGAAAACAAAACAGGAGTTTTCTACACATAAGCTGATGAGTTTAACAATGTTGGCACTGGGGATTCCTTGTATTTCTTCATCCAGTATATCTGGCAGGAAAGACAAAACATCATTTACAGGAACATTGGTGAACAGTGATTTAACATCAAAGCTTACTAGTCTGTGAGGATATGGGATGTTCAGAGATTTTAGTTTTTCTATGAAGTCTTCACTGTTTTTTACAAAAGAATCAGAGATAGTCCCCACCACCAAAGGCGATAACAACGATACAAGCCATTGGAGAGCATATATATATATATATATATATATATATATATATATATATATATATATATATATATATATATATATATATATATATATATATATATATATATATATATATATATATATATATATATATATATACACTTACAATTATCAAAGCATGTCACCATTCAATTTAATGCATGGAATTCTGAATCATCCTGTATATATATAAAATCGTTTTCCTCATAATTTATTCATCACTAAGTGAGATAATGCCAACACTCCAGGATGCAGTAATTCTTAATGGCATAATATTTTAGATGGTGCCATCATGGTGGTTGACCAATTGCGCCTTTATTTGATTATATTTATCTTGTAGAAGATGCACAGATTCCCTTCAAACTAAAAACATTCCGGAGTCTATAAATTACAGATAAGTTTCCTACCTATAATAGTTTTAAACCAAGTGAAAATCTGGAGAGGTGTGATGGTTCTGTAAATGATCGGCACGTCTCATGATACTCTGGGAATAAATAAGATATTTTTTAGTTTCCATCGTTTAAGGTATCAATCAATAGGTTTCCCATAAGAATTACACCGATAGTGTCTTGACTGTGTGTACTGTACATTCCAGTGTTTACAAGATGTAGACATTTATCTAGTAGTGAAAATATTTGATGAAGTTTGCCTTCGACTGCATTACATCTACCAGAAAGAGACAATAAAGTAATGAGTGGAATCGGTACATTTTCACCAAGTTACAAAAAATGTAATCTAACTAATCTCCGCTCTTTGGCTTAACACATTGAGGTGCGGTGAGTGGGTGTCAATGGAAATGTGGTCAGGTTAATAAGGTCATTTAATCTGGGCAAAGTGAACGGCTATTGATACCACAAACCTATGTCAGAAAACAGACGACCTCTGTATTCGAACGGGGGATTTGTTTTGCTGAATCGTTTGAAGGAACAGGCTTGGGTCGGTATTCACAAAACGTCTTAGAATTTGCACTTGTTCGTATGTTTGCATTTCTGACCTCGCCATAGTTGTTCAGGCTCATTTCGAAGCAGTGAATGATTTTGTTATTCTATTTGTATGAGCTTTTGTTATGAATTCGAAGCAGTGTCGGTTACTAGTCCTCGTCATGAATGAATGCTTACGACTAAAAATTTAACTTAAGAATGAACTTTGCTTTTGTGAATACGGGCCCTGAATTCACTAAAAACAAAAAAAACAATGACAGGGACCCTGAAGGCTACTGGTTATACCTGACAAAAATGTACTGCCTCCATCATTATTTTTTTAGAATTTTATGATATTTGTAATGCAATAAGGAAAAAATTACACCAAAATCTACACAACTAGGTACACTCCAAAATTTAAATCCAGGCCTTGTTGAAATTTCGAATAATTTGACATACTAGTGAACTAATTACAACGCTTATCCTGTTTCATATTTGCTTGAGCTCGCTTAGTACTCGATCAGGCTATTCGAAGCAAGCCTGGATACATATTTTGGATTGCGAGTGTACAGTCAAGGAACAAAGAATCTGAACACATGTGATGACCCACCACTGACAACTTTTCCTACGGTGAACATGTAGATGATAGTAGAGTTTCATGAATTAAGGGATAACGTTTGTATCATAGTGTGTTATTGAATGACACATCACCGTCTCCCATTGCCATGTACAGCCGAGCTCGTAAATTCGCGACCACGTACTTAGATGTTTATGTCATCTGAGCTGGTAACACTGTGTGGGGAAGGTGTCATTGTATCATGTCCCTCTACTATGTTCCACCTACTCTGATTCCTCCCCAAATAAATGTTACCAGCTCAAATGGCATAAACATTTAAGTACGTGGTCGCGAATTTACGAGCTCGGCTGTACACTCGTGATACATAATTTCTGACCAGAGTGTGAGGAGCAGAGAGCTTCGAATCGCCTGGTATTGCTCATTTCCCCACCCAGTACACCTATAGAGGCTGAGTTAGAATGCAGGATATGTGTGTGTGTGTGTGTGTGTGTGTGTGTGTGTGTGTGTGTGTGGTGCCTGCCGTTCGTCTCTGGTCAGGGATTACGTATCACGAGTGTACAGTAGTCATATGGTGGAGAAGGTTCCGAGCATGAATGCATTATGTAGTAGACGTAATAGATATTAACTTTGTGCCATAGGCCATAATTATAATATCTTAACAATTACACATAACTTAAATTGATTCACTGTACTAATTAAATTTTGGGCGCAGTGCAGATGAAAATATTTTATGGCGGCAACAGCATCATTGTTGGGTGTACAGTAGGTCCAGTGTGAGACCGAAGCTACAAATATTGGAATAATTAATAGATATTATCAAGTAAATACATACTTTTCGTTCTTGTGTATACCGTACTAATGAATAAGTAATCGACATACAACGTTACATGTTTATTAAAGGAGTCGTTGCTTGCCAGTGGTCATCATATGTGTTCAGATTCTTTGTTTCCCTACTGTACAGTCACGAGCACTAATATGTATCCAGGTGTGCTTCGAATACCTAGAGACAGTAAAGAAATGCACAATAAGATCTCCATTGGAATTTGTTCGCTGGTGAATTGCACTGTTCAAAGCCCCAAACAAAGCTGTATGCTTAATAGTACTCGTGACTGTACTTACTTGCTACATATAAAATCAAAAGACATAATTTTATGACTTGAAAGAGAATCACACTACAGTTACTGGGTAGCATGACAGGTGCTAATGTCAGCCTCGCTCCAGCATAGCGTGACAATATAGAGTAATACCAGCCTTCTGTAAAAAACCTGGTGAGGGGAGTGATAGAGAGGTGGGACAGACTGCAAGCACAAAGGAAAGATAAGAAAGGAAAAACAGCATGAAAGAAATAGAAGGAAAGGAGGGACAAAAAAAAAAAAAAAAAAAAAAAAAAAAATACAATGAAAAGAGGGAATGCAAGCACGAAGGAAATAATATGAAAAGAGGGAGAGTATGCACGAAAGAAATAGAAGGAAAGGAGGGACACTAAGCACACACACACACACAAAAAAAAAAAAATACAATGAAAAGAGGGAATGTAAGTACGATGAAAATAATATGAAAAGAGGGAATGTAAGCACGAAGGAAATATTATGAAAGGAGGGACAGTAAGCACGAAATGAAATAAAAGGAAAAGTGGGACAGCAATCATTAAAGGGACAATAGAAAAGGGGGGATAGCAGACCCAAAGAAAATAGAAAGGAAGAAGGGACAGTAAGCTCGAAGGAAATAGAATAACGGAGGGACAGTAAACAAAATGAAAAGAAAAGAAAAGCAGAGGAGGGACAGCAAGAACAGAGGAAATAGAATAACGGAGGGACAGTAATCAAAAATAAAAGAAAAGGAAAGGAGGGACAGTAAGAACGGAGAAAATAGAATAACGGAGGGACAGTAAGCAAAAAGAAAATAGAAGGAAAGTAGGGACAGCAAGAACAGAGGAAATAGAATAGAAGAGGGACAGTAAGCAAAAAGAAAATAGAAGGAAAGTAGGGACAGCAAGAACAGAGGAAATATTTGGCTTTTGTGATGGGACGTGGGTGTATGTAAAGTGAAAGAAATGAAGATTGTTTTAGACCAGAATGACCACATTTATACCACAAAAGAGAAGGAGACACAGCATGGACAGCACGTACGAAGGAAAAGGAAGGAAGTGAGGGACAGTGTATAAGTGGAAAGGACTTGTCTCGGGTTCAAAGGAGCGCTATAACTATTCATATATACCAAATATATATTCAGTTTAAGTTTTTTTATACCTCAATCAACAAAGAAAAAGAAGCAGCACACCTTGGGCCTGGAAAACCCTATAGGACGAAGTAGGTAGAAATAGAAAGTGAGGATGACAAACATGAAGGATATAGAAATAAAAAAATATAATAAAAAAGAGGAAGAATGAAGACTGTGGATGAGGGAGGTGATAGAGAGGAGGGAGAGCAAGCTAAAAAGACATAGGGGGAGATTGTTGAAAGTCCCCGTTGTTCAAGTTGCAAGGGAAGAAGACCATATTTATATCATTGACTTTTAAGGGGGTGCGGGAGTAGGGGACAGGCTTGGGGGGGGGGGTGCGGGAATAGGGGGACAGGCTTGGGGTGGGTAAAAAGCCTGTCCCCTATTCCCGCACTCCCCTAACCCCCCTCCCAGCCTGTCCCCCTACTCCTGCACCCCTCCGATCCCCCCAAAACCCCCTCCAAGCCTGTCCCCCTATTCCCGCACCCCCTTAATTATTCCTCTCCACCACAGAGAGAGAGAGAGAGAGAGAGAGAGAGAGAGAGAGAGAGAGAGAGAGAAGCAGCGAATTAGTGAATGGCCTCGTGTTTATGTGTACTCGTATATTTATGTGCTGGTGAATGTGTATGTTATATATTTAATTGTGGGTGAGTGAGTCAGTCATTCAAGCAGTCAGAGTGTGTGTGTGTATGTTTTTTTTTTTTTTTTTTTTTTTCCGAGTGTACGAGTTTGTGTGTTTATCATTTGAGGTCGTTTGCAATTTAACTCAGACCGTTTCCTCAGTCGTATAAAAGAATACATGTTATTTTTTATTGTCCTGGAAGTGAACTAATCCTTTGTTTTTTATGTAAAATTGATATGGTTTTGTGTTGTGGGTGTCCGGAGATGAGAGATATGTATGTATGTATGTATGTATGTATGTGCACTACATATATAGAGAGTCCTAGGAATAGATTACACACACACACACACACACACACACACACACACACACACACCACACACACACACACACACACACAAACACACACACAAACACACACACAAAAAAAAAAAAAAAAAAAAAACACACACACACACAAACACACACATACACACACACACACAGGGCTTTGTTTACAATACTCATAACTCGAGTCAGTCCCTCACATCCAGCTCTCACGGGGCACACAAAACTGAACACGATAGAGCCGAGGTAATACGATGGTCAGTTTGGTAGTCGAGTCCCTATTCTGTCTCTCTCTCTTTCTCTCCTATTCATACTCTTGTTCCGCTTCATGTCTCTGTCTCTGTCTCTCCTATTCATACTCTTATTCATACTCTTGTTCATACTCTTGTTCATACTCTTGTTCATACTCTTGTTCATACTCTTGTTCACACACACACACACACACACACACACACACACACACACACACATAAACACACATTTCAGACACACACACACACACACACACACACAAATTTCAGGACACACAGCTACACACGCAGACCGACCGAGGGATTGTTGTATGAAAATTATCTCGCGGTATCATGTGACGAAATTAACCCATTTACCCAAAGCCACTTAGTCTGAACGAGTGGCATCCGAAAGAGAATGGTGAAAAGGGGAGAGAATGCGTGTGTGTGTGTGTGTGAGTGAGATAAAGAATGTTGTTTTTGAGTGTGTGTTTATTGAGGCTGTAGTTTTTTAGCGTGTGTATATTTGAGACTGTATGTGTTTTGAGTGTGTGTGTATTAGAGACTGTATGTTTTTTTGAGTGTGTGTGTATTAGAGAGTGTAT
>JAWQEG010004687.1:0-32901 GCA_033782935.1 Petrolisthes cinctipes | reverse complement strand
ATGATAAAGAAAGATTATTATTATTACTGTCATATTAGTGTTACTTTCATTACCCTATTTATAATATATTATGGTAATTTTACAGAAGTACTGAGTTAACTATATTGTATATTTTAGTATCAATATCCAGTAGTTTGGGCCAATCTAAGCCACTTTTCATCTATGTTGTTTCTCTCGGCAATGGGGCGCCCCGTTTTCGAGATATGCCCCGTTTTACAAACATAATTTGGAAATTAGTTTGACCTAACCTGACCTGACCTGACCTAACCTAACCTAGACCACAGCAGACTACCGGGATCTAACCTGGCAAACTACCTGGATATAACCGGTGTAAACTATCATAAAGTGACCGGGGCAAATTCCCTGGACCTAGCCAGATGTGGTAACATTGCGCAGCCCTAGCCAAGAACAGGATTCATAGCTGGGTTAGACCGATTTGGGCTTAAATTGGGACCTCTTGGTGCATGACGTTAGTCTGGCTGCCTGACCTGAGGTTTAGGTGACAATGTGGTGTCACTCAGGTGTTGATCTTCCTTGTGCACAGAACACCTGAGCTCAAGAAGTGAGGACATCTCCACCTGCCCACTAGTCTACCTCATGGGCTAGCTGCTCAGTTCGTGGCTGTAATTAAAAGAAAATCAATTAATAACTTTTCATCTAAAGTGAAAACAAATGAAGGCACTTGGAATGAAATAGCTAGTCGAAACAAGGAAGGTTTGTTGACTCCAAGTGATGAATTTTTTAGGGACCTTAAGATAATGAAAACACTTTTTTTGGTTGTACCATGGTGACCATACATTGAAATCAGGCAAAGATTAAATTAAGAAATTATCAACTATCATGTTTCAGCAAATAAACTTGCCAGAGGAGGTAATTACCTTATTTGTCCGGTGCCAAATGTACTTTAGAATATGTGTCTTAAACAGAAATATTATCTCCTTTTAAGAAACGTCACAGATATGAGTGGCCAGCCCGAGTCAGTCTAATCTTGCAGCTGCACTCTATCAACCCAGGCCAAGAACATAGTATTTCTGTAATAATACCTATTTTTTTTATATATATAATCATACTATTTATTATTATTATTATTATTATTATTATTATTATTATTATTATTATTATTATTATTCATGCATATATTCTTTTAATCTTCCTCATAATTTTTTTACTGTATACGTATAGACAACACTTATACGTACACACAACACCTATACGTAAACACAACACATACGTACACACAACACCTATACGTATACACAACACTTATACGTACACACAACACTTATACGTACACACAACACATACGTACACACAACACCTATACGTACACACAACACTTATACGTACACACAACACTTATACGTACACACAACACTTATACAACACTTATGCGTACACACAACACATATACGTACACACAACACTTATACGTACACACAACACTTATACGTACACACAACACATATACGTACACACAACACATACGTACACACAACACTTATACGTACACACAACACTTATACGTACACACAACACTTATACGTACACACAACACTTATACGTACACACAACACTTAATGAATACGTACACACAACACTTATACGTACACACAACACTTATTCGTACACACAACACTTATACGTACACACAACACTTACTGTATACGTACACACAACACTCATACGTACACACAACACCTCCTCTTTCGTCCTCTCCCCTCCCGTCCCCTCCCTTACTCTCACTTCCACAGTCGGGAGCAGAAGCAGTCAAGGTCAGATATAACCAGTCAGTTTGGGGATATCCTCTTACTATTACTATTATTATTATTATTCGCTAAAAGGGTTGAGTAACTATTGCATCATCCGTAAAGATATTATATACTGTACTATAAGGAAACCACGTGACAGTCACACTCAATAATAATAATAATAATAATAATGATAATAATGATAATAATGATAATAATAATAATAATAATAATAATAATAATAATAATAATAATAATAATAATAATAATAATAATGATAATAATAATAATGATAATAATAATAATAATAATAATACACAATAGTTTCCCTCCCCCCCCCCCCCCACACACACACACACATATTGAATTGAAGGAGCGGATGTACTAATTAGCATGGCGTAATAGTGTGTAAGGAGTTACTTGTCACATGGCACCATCGAACGTCTGGGGTGCCACACATCATTGCATGGTCTTGTGAATAAAGGGATATTTTTTTTTTTTTATAGCTGGTAATGCATGGGTCATATGGCACTATAGAAAATATTTAGCTGCTATATGGTCATGTGGCAATATAAAATTTTCTTAGCTGGTACTGAGAAGATTTTAAGCTGCTATTTGATCATTTAAAATATAAAAACAAAAACAAAATAGCGGGGATTGAGTTATATGGCACTATGGAATTTTTTATTTTTAGCTGGCACTGAGTTATGTGAAATATGACACACTTTGTTTTAGCTGTTACTGAGTTGTATGGCACTCTTTTCTCTTGTGTGTGTGTGTGTGTGTGTGTGAACTAATAGGGATCTGTTACTTCGTGTTATAGTTGCCAGGGGCCGGATACTCAAAAAGTTCCTAAATTAGCCTTCCTATCTCACTTAGGAATGCCTAGTGTAGGAACAGGTTAGGAACTCCTATCTCGTTTCCTAAGTGCCCATACTCAAAACATTCTGAGGAGTTCCTAAACCCTTCCTAACACTTAGGAGTTCCTAAATCCTCTCGGAGTTTCTATGTCCTTTAGCCAATCAGGAAGGAGCTTTCAAATAGTTCCCGCTTTTTCCAGCCAATGGGGAAGAAGAATCATATCAGCTGTGTATTGTAAACACGTAATAAGAGCGCCTCTTATATGTTCCTCTTATATTAAAGTGCAGTATAGTATTATATATATTAAGTTCATATCAATTACAAATGAAATATATCGGTAAATATTGAAAGAATTGCCGTTATTGCGTACGTTTTTTCTATTGTCATTACCCACTTATTTAGACCATTCTAAGACTATTTTCCTCAATGGCATTTCCTCCACAAATGCCCCATTTCCAAGATAGGGCATATTCAAATAGGGCATTTTGAAATTAGCCTGACCTTACCTGACCTAACCTAACCTAACCTAGACCGCATCAGACTACCGGGACCTAACCTGGGCAAACTACGGTAAATTTACAGAAGAACTGGGTTCACTATATTGTATATTTTAGTATCATTACCCACTATTTTGGACCATTCTAAGACACTTTTCATCTGGTGTTTCTCTTGGAGATGCCCCGTTTTCCGAGATATGCCCCATTTTACAAACATAATTTGGAAATTAGTCGGTATTTATTGAAAGAATTACCGTTTTGTAGCAGTGTTGCCAGATCCGGCTAGGTCCCAGTACTTTGGCCCGGTCATTTTCTGTACTTTACCACGGTTATTTCCCGGTAGTTTGCCCAGGTTAGGTCCCGGTAGTCTGATGCGGTCTAGGTTAGGCTAGGTCAGGCTAATTTCAAAATGCCCCATTTGAATATGCCCTATCTTGGAAATGGGGCATTTGCGGAGAAAATAGTCTTAGAGTGGTCTAAACAAGTGGGTAATGAAGGTAGAAAAACCGTACCCAATAACGGTAATTCATTCAATATTTACCAATTAGTCTGACCTTACCTGACCTGACCTGACCTAATCTAACCTAGACCACAGCAGACTACCGGGGCCTAACCTGGGCAAACTACCGGGACCTAACCTGGGTAAACTACCGGGATATAACCAGTATAAACTATCATAAAGTGACTGGGGCAAATTTCCGGGACCTAGCCAGATGTGGTAACACTGCGCGATCCTAGCCAAAACCCAGTTATTCTGTAATAATACCCAAACTACTGGGACCTAACCTGGGCAAACTACCGGGAAATAACCGTGGTAAAGTACAATAAATGACGGGGGTAAAATACTGGCACCCAGCCGGATCTGGCAACACTGCTGCAAAACAGTAATTCTTTCAATAAATACCAATATATCTCAGGAAGTATGGTTGTGTGCCAATAATATGCTTAATTTATGATTTGTTCTTGTGTGTCATGTTCCTCCTGTGTTACAGTATTTTATTTTATTTTTTAAAGTCATCATTACACATGAAATCAATGTCATTGTGTACTATATAATTATATATCTTTGTTTTAAGCTTAGTGCAGTTTTGTATATTTTTCTGATTTAAAATCCCTACATGATTAGGTTAGGTTTTTCCATCCTCAAACTTACAATCTCTTCTCCATCCATCTTTTCAAGCTCAGTCTCTCCTCCATCCCTCCTCTCCAACCTACAATCTTTACTCCAAACTTTCCCTTACACTAATCATATGGTGTGGGACCAATGCACGGTAGGCTGTACTGTATATTTAGTGCTCTCTTCTTTACTTGCCTGCACATCTCCACTAGCACAGTGGAAGTGTTATACATATTTTGCCTTTGCAGAAACTGTGATACTGTGTCAACTCAGGTTTATTTATTTTTTCCTTTAAACAAAATGTGATACTTTATGTAACTCAGGGTTATTTTTGTGTGTGCTACTTTTAGGCTTAATTATGTAGGGTAAGGAAATATAGATATATACAGGATATATTTTTTAAAATTTTTATTAGTGGATAAATATATTGAAGAATTGTTAATGTGATCATTAATTAAAAAAGTTAAAAAAAATTGCCTTCTCATGATCCAACTCAGAGGTAAATAAAAACAAAAAAGACATCTTAGTTAAGTCACAGCCTACACAGTGAGACAACTGCAAAAAGAATCCTTTTCATGAAAAAACATTGCTTTTTCTGATAATATATGCACCACTGAGTTCACCACTCTGCTCACACTTGCTTGTGTCACTCCTGCTGTATCCCCAATTACACTTTGGAAGGTCCCACTCGCCAACAATCGCAGAGTCACTAACACTTGAGTACGTGTTGGTATCGCATGAGACCTTCTACTTCTAGTGGGTCGAGCAACGTGTGGTTCCAGTTCCTGGCACAAATGTATTATTTCATGACGAGGAAATCTATAGTAGCGCAGCAAGTGTTCATCACTATGATGTAGAGGGTCTAGCATATCCCTGTAGACTCTCTCACGCCTTAGCTGACGCCTATTTTCGTAGGCAAACCAAAGTTCCATCACTGCACTAGTCTCTTCACTCTCTTGCCTCTCCAACAACAACAAAATAACACGTTTGTGTTGGTGACTTTAAGTGTCGCGCTATCAATTTTCATAACTTTTCTACGGTGACGGAGTTCCTAACTCACTTAGAAGGCCTTGGGGGTCTTCCTAATTCCAACCGATTTAGGAACAATAAAAATGGCGTCCCACAGTGTCGATATTGCTTTGAGTATGAGTTCCTAGCTCGACTGGGGAAGTTAGGAATTCCTAACTGAGATAGGAATTCCTAAATTGTTTTGAGTATCCGGCCCCAGATTCCTCCTAACCATGTCTGAAAACACACGCCCTTAATGTTACTAAATGGGAATCGGTTTCTTTGCATAGTTTGGAGGAATCAGAGACAACAATAGAATCTCCCCATGAAGATCGCCAATACTGGACAACATTGAGTTTTAAAAGTAAGGACGTCCTTACTCACACGACGATCGCCAGGCTAGACACAAGAACGGTCGAGTTAGTAAGGTCTGTGGGCCAGCTGTATACCTATACCGTCAGCTGAGCCCACATTCACAGTAAAGCGGGATTCTCACTAGCCCACATACACAGTAACAGCCAGCCAGTCAAGATGGCTGAGCGGCATACGTATACTCTCACTATCCCTCACACACCTGTATCCATGTGATACCCGTCGCTCTCAAAGCTGCTTCTAGAAAATTCCACGACATACGTATAACACGATTACCACACGTTGGCGCATGCAGAGCGGAAACTATAAAAGGTGGGGGCGAGCGGCCGCCCAGCACACTTGTCCGACGGAACCCGGGAGAACAACACGTAAGGAGAAGAAACTCGAACCTCAGGACTATACTGAATATAAACAAACATCTAGAGAAAGAGAATCAGGACAAACACACGAGCCTGGAATTATATACCGTAGGTGAATCTTTGTGTGATATCCGACGGGTATAGAAAAGAAGGAAAGTGGTGTTATAAAACACACCACCGTGTTGTCAGAGCCATAGCTCCTCCCACTTCAAGGCCAAACGTATAGCCGAGCAGATAACAAGACACACACACACACTCACTACTGCTGGTGCTTCATATACATATACTATTCACACCAGCCTACACACCATCATCTATTCTTACTCACAATGCAACCTGGATACACCTCGTTCAACAAGATGGATATGGACAATACCGGGAATGAAACAACCACTCATGTCCAGAAAAATGGGAACGGGACGACCATTGATGTAGAAAGAAAAGGTAATTGGACGACCATTGATTTGGACAATAATGGGAATGAGACGACCACTGATGTAGAAAGAAAAGGGAATTGGACGACCATTGATAATATGGACAATAACGGGAATGCGACGACCATGAAGAAGATACAAAACTGCTTCGGCAAATGGAAGTTGGCGCTCATTATCACCGGATTAAGTTTAACGGTGATTGGTTTGGGAGTGTCCTTCGCTTATTACCTGCAAAATGAAAACAGTCTATGTCAGACTGATGGAAAATTATTACCACCAGCCCAGACAACACCACAACCACCAGTCCTCATCACACAGACCGACACTGTGATGAACCAATCTGATGTCACCACCACTGGATCTCACCACTACAACTCAACCACAGTCTTGTCGGACGAAGAGATTCGATATTCTGACATTCAGGTAAGTTTGACAATAAGGTTTAGTAACTAAAGCCGTATATACAATTTATTTTCCATCCCTTGCTGATTATTATTATCTAATCGTGCTTATTCTTCCTATCTCTTTGTTCTTCCCTCCTCTTATTCCTTCCTTCCTTCTTTACACCCATGTATCGCATATCTCCTGGCTTACATCCATCTCTTCTCCCTTCCATTATTATTCCTCTCTCCTATCCTCTTTTCTCTTCGTTGTACAGTATGTGGTGATACTGAAACTCGTAAATTATTGACCTCATTATTATCCTGCGAGAGATGATATAGATTCCTGGTCTTTCATTATAGATTATGTATGTACTTGTAGATAATATTAATCACAACAGATTTGAGGATCAATAACTGTTATCGATGTTATTAAAGTATTCATGTGGCATTATTATGAAGGTCCATACATTCCATAACTGTTATCAATGTTATTAAAGTATTCAGGTGGTATTATTATGAAGGTACATACACGAGCACTAATAAGTATACAGCTTTGGTTGAAGCTTTGAACAGTCCAATTCACTAACGAACTAATTCCAATGTAGATCTTGTTGTGCATCTGTTTACTGTCTCTAGGTATTCAAAGCACACTTGGATATTTATTATATAGTGCTCGTGACTGTACATATATTCCATAACTGTTATTAAAGTATTCATGTGGCATTATTTCCTTCCACAGAGACAAGAAGAGAAGCTGTTAGAACAAACGGAGACCTGCCGTCCCATTAACCAAATAGTCCCCGTCAATGCCTTACTCAGCCCAAAGGTAGGTCAAGTTCTCTCTCTCTCTCTCTCTCAACCCGTCCAAATCTATAATTCCTTCCTCACAAACTTAGTCTGGATTTCCTGTCAATGTACATACTGTACATCATCATATTCTGTCCTTAGAGAAAATTACATGCAGTTGTTACAAGAATGTGGTGATGTTATTATAAGGCAGTAAAATGCTTCATGTTGCTATACCTATTCTTTGCCTTGCATTCAGAGTGTCATATGAAATCTCCTTTACCTGTCACCAGAATATTTGTTGTCACTTAATTAATGGATTTTCTCTCATCTCCCCTAATGTTGTGACTGAATGAGTGTTTTTACAAACTTGACTCTTCTTTCCCCCATAAAGGACCATCTTCTGGACCTGCAGTTGTTGACCAAACACGTGGCTCTCTCTCTGTGTAATGGGCGGTGGTGTGGACACAACAACAACAACAACAACAACAACAAGGGATGGGACGGGGTGTGTCGTGAGGGTTTCTGCCTTCCCACCCACCAAGGGACCGTGGAGAAACAACTAATGTTCTGGAACCCATCTACTGACAGCATGGAGGAACACACCAGGCAATTTGTTTACCACAAGATTTGTGAATGTTCCTAAGGAGTCACACACACACACGTAGCTCAGGCTAGGGATGGGTGGGGGAAAGGCATGGAGCTATATAGGTGGATGCGCCAGTAGGACCGGATTTGTGAAGCCACCTATCTGTCATTTCCGGCGCCTTCAAGATGGCGCATACCTCCATGGGGAAAGAAGGTATGCAATCCTGTCTCCTCTCCCCCCAGTCCCCTCCTTCCCCCGCTTGAGGCTGCTAAGGTTTTTTCACGGACCATACGTACAGGTCGTACGTGGATGATTCTAACAGAGAGAGTGTGTAACTGCTTGTAGTAAATTAACAAATGGTACTTAACTTATTTATTGGAAAGTTTATCAGTAAAGGAACAGAGGGAAGTTGTCAAACTCTTACGGAAGTTAGCCCTATATGGATGATTATTTATGACCATGACTGTATGTAAGGATTTGGGTGACCAATGGGTCCCAACACAGACCCTAACCTTACCCTAACTCTAATTATACACTCTTTATATTTATTTATTTATTCATTCATGCATTTATTCATTTTCATTCATCGTGCTTATTTTGTTTTGTTTTTTCTTATTAATTTGCTTAATTCATACCACAACATAACTATATCTGTTTATCTGCTATGAACGTGTGTCAAATATGTATGGTGTGTCAAACATGTATCGTGTGTCAAACGTGTATCGTGTGTCAAACGTGTATCGTGTTTCAAACATGTATGGTGTGTGTAACGTGTACTCTGTAACATTATAATCACGTGCCTTTTCAATATTTAAGGGACCCTGTGATGTAGTCAGAAAATTGGAGGTACAATCATAAGTCCTTCAAATATTGCCACGAAACACACACACACCTACTGTATACAAGGAAGGTGCTTGTTTCGTGGCATAGTCAGGAGGAATCAGAAGCCTCCAAGTCTCATTAATGTATTGCCTATTATATAACTTATAATCAATCTGCACTTTGTTGATGACTGTTTGCATCAATTTAATCCTAAATATACCAATTTGCATATGGTTTGTGTCAATTAAATAATTATTATATCAAGTTACATATGGTTTTTATCAACTAATTCCTATATATACCAATTTACATATGGTTTGTGTCAATGATCTTTTATTTAGGTGATTGAGTGTGTGTGTGTGTGTGTAGATTTATGGTTGTGTATATGTGTGTGTAAATTAATGGTTATGTGTGTGTGTGTGAGTATGTGACAGGGAAAAAAAAACACCTCACGCGACGCAACCTCGCCCTTCCTCTCACTCTTAGGAAAATACTTAGAGAGAGAGAGAGAGAGAGAGAGAGAGAGAGAGAGAATGCAACAAACCCACTCTATTTACATGATAGAAAGGGATATAAATAAGATGGCCCTTACAACACACACACACACACACGCGCGCGCGTACCACACCTACAAGTAACACACACACACACACACACACACACACGTAAGGAGAACAAAAGTAAACATACATATTGGGTATATAGTAGATACATAAATGAAAACAAACACATATGATTTTTAACTGTATAACTTAAGGACCCTGTGATCGTGTATGAAATTGGAGACTTCTGATTCCTCCTGACCATGCCACGAAACAAGCTCCTTCCCTATAGGTGGTGTTTCGTGGCAATAATTGAAGGACTCATTTTTCTCCAACTTTCAGACTACATCACAGGGTCCCTTACCCAAACGTACATAACTAGTGATATTAACACATGGTTTGACTGTGTTGCATCACTCTCTACTCGGCAAGTGCAGGTGTGTGTGTGTGTGTGTGTGATAGGAAGAGTGTGTGTGTGTGTGTGTGTGATAGGAAGAGTGTGTGTGTGTGTGTGTGATAGGAAGAGTGTGTGTGTGTGTGATAGGAAGAGTGTGTGTGTGTGTGTTAGGAAGAGATTGTGTGTTTGTGTGTGTTGAAAAGAGATTGTGTGTGTGTGTGTGTGATAGGAAGAGTGTGTGTGTGTGTGTGTGTGTGATAGGAAGAGTGTGTGTGTGTGTGATAGGAAGAGTGTGTGTGTGTGTGTGTTAGGAAGAGATTGTGTGTTTGTGTGTGTTGAAAAGAGATTGTGTGTGTGTGTGTGTGATAGGAAGAGTGTGTGTGTGTGTGTGTGTGTGTGTGATAGGAAGAGTGTGTGTGTGTGTGTGTGATAGGAAGAGTGTGTGTGTGTGTGTGATAGGAAGAGTGTGTGTGTGTGTGATAGGAAGAGTGTGTGTGTGTGTGTGTGTGTGATAGGAAGAGTGTGTGTGTGTGATAGGAAGAGATTATGTCCTTGTGTTAAAAAGAGATTGTGTGTGTGTGAATTTATGGTGATGCGTGTGTGTGTGTATGTGTGTGTTAGGAAGAGATTGTGTGTTTGTGTGTGTTGAAAAGAGTTTGTGTGTGTGAATAGAATAGAATAGAATTTATTGATTCGCTCAGACTTGATAATATAAAGTATAGAACACAGCTCCGACAAAAAGCAATCAGTTTGACATAACATTTCAAATAACAATAGCCAATATAAGATTATATTAACACAAAACTAGGAAAAAGGTATTCAACAGTTTCCATACCCAAGTGACAAACAGAAAAAAAAACAAAAAACAAAAAAAACAGTACTGTACAGTAGAGGTAGCCAAAAAGCCATTTACACCTGTAACTCATCTGAACATATTTGAAATTAATCTCATAAATAATGACAAATTCTTAAGAATATTTACACTAGTACTTTGCATTAACACAACATACTTGAAGTGTGCAGGCCTAAGTGTGTAGTATCTTTTTATATATCTATCCCTTAGCCTTACAGGCTCCTCATTGGTACATTAAAAAAGAACATGAAATTCATCTCCTATAACATTAGCATCACACTTGTTACAGACACCATCTTCTCTATTTACACCTGTGTATCTACCAACATTTATTGGTAATTTGTTGTTACATGTTCTGAATCTAGTTATCATAATGCGACTACTCTTGGATAACTTAACAAGGTACTCCTCCATACCATAAACAAATTTAAATGTCTTATAATTACTACACAAAAATTTTGTTGATAAATAATGATGCCAAGTAGTAATCCATTGATCCTTTAGTCTCACTTTAACTGCTTTCTTAAACCATGTTGTATTGGGCATATCTTGTGATAACCATATCCCTGACATACCACACTCATTTAATATGTTCTTTATACAAGCAATCCATGGAGAAGTGTATATCCCTAACATATCCAACTGCAATAAACACCGATACATTATATAACATAACATAGAATCTCTACCTGTAATTAATCTAGACCAGTAACCCAACATTCTACACTTTATATGGATTTCCAATGGGTACACTCCAAGTTCACCATATACCATATCATTACTGGTGTTTTTATGAACACATAACATCTGTTTTATAAATTTTACATGTAATAACTCTAACTCTCTTATAATATAATGTGCCCATATCTCAGATGCATAGGTCAATACTGGTAAAACCATCCTATCAAATAATTCCATCTGCATATCAACAGGCAAGTTAAACTTTATACATTTTCCTATTAATGAATACATTGCCCTTGTTGCTTGCTCCTTCAATTCCAGCTCTCCCTTCCGGAACATGCCATTGTAATTAAATAATACACCAAGATACTTATAACACCCAACTACTTCAATGTCTTCACCACCAAATTCAAATTTATAATCTCTTAGATGAGTTCCTCCCCTACTGAACACAACTATTTTTGTTTTATCACAATTAAGCTTTAGGTTCCACTCATTACAATATGTATTTAATGCTATCAATACCTGCTTCACTCCTTCCTCACTGTCACACAATAATACTGTATCATCTGCTTACATTAGAATAAGGAGTTTCAAATAAGAGTTTATTAAATCATGACCAAAATCTAAAAACTTGGAGTTATACTCAAGTAATTTACTTTCTATATCATTAATATAAAATGCAAAAAGCAAAGGTGACAAATTTTCCCCCTGCCTCACCCCCATATTGCATACAAAAGCATCAGACATCTGTTGATCCAACATTACACAAGACCTGATATTACTATACATACTTTTTATTATATTCAATGTTTTCTCATTCACTTTTTCCCTCAAAAGCTTGTACCACAGACCCTCACGCCACACCATATCAAAAGCTTTCCTATAATCCACAAATAAACAGAAGAGTTTCTTTTTTCTCCATTTAAACAAATCAATTATACATTTAAGCAGAAATATATGATCTAAGGTGGAGTACTCCTGCCTAAATCCAGCCTGTGTTTCATTAATGATATTGATAGTATTAGAATATTCAGTCAGTCTATCATTAATTAAGCACAGAGGTAAACAGCTTGCCCAGGCAGCTAAGCAGTGTGATCCCCCTATAATTATTGGTGTCATGAATGTCACCCTTGTTTTTGTATTTTTTTTTTTTTTTTTTTTTTTTTATATGTTCCGACACTGGACATAGGCTTCATCAAGCCCGTTACCGTGGCCCAGGCCAACTGTTACTCACACACACACACGTCACGACTTCCGAACTGGTACCCAGCCACAGAGGGAGGGAAGTGAGGCTAATTCCCAAATACTGCAGCTATTATGGTACCAGTGAGGGTGTTTTACGACGTTCGGTGGCCTTATAGTTAGTGCCTAACACTCAAATCGGAAGAGTAAATATTCTCAGGCCCTCACCTGAGAGGATCGATCTCCCGACCTTAAGGATACGAGTCCAGAACACTAACCACTCGGCCACCTCCCCTATAGTGGTACTATGATGCCAACCAGCCACTCAGATGGCATAACACCACTATCAAATATCTTATTAAAGAGCTTTACATATAACGGTAACAAAATTTGATGAGTAGATTTAATATATTCATTTATGTGTGTGTGTGTGTGTGTGTTAGGAAGAGTGTGTGTTTGTGTGTGTGTGTTAGGAAGAGATTGCGTGTGTATGTGTGTGTGATAGGAAAAGTGCGTGTTTGTGTGTGTGTTAGGAAGAGATTGTGTGTGTATGTGTGTGTGATAGGAAGAGTGTGTGTTTGTGTGTGTGTGTTATGAAGAGATTGTGTGTGTGTGTGTGTGTGTGTGTGTTACGAAGAGAATGTGTGTGTGTGTGTGTGTGTGTGAGGAAGAGTGTGTGTGTGAAGAAGTGTGTGTGTGTGTGTGTGAAGAAGAGTGTGTGTGTGTGTGTGTGAGGAAGAGTGTGTGTGTATTAGGAAGAGATTATGTGCTTATGTTAAAAAGAGATTGTGTGTGTGTGAATTTATGGTTATGTGTGTGTGTGTGTGTGTTAGGAATTAAGAGATTGTGTGTTTGTGTGTGTTGAAAAGAGATTGTGTGTGTGTCAATTTATGGTTATATGTGTGTTAGGAAGAAAGAGTGTGTGTGTGTTAGAAAAGATTGTGTGTTAGGAAGAGATTGTGTGTGAGTGTGTTAGGAAAGATTGTGTGTGAGTGTGTTAGGAAGAGATTGTGTGTGTGTATTTTAAAATGATAGTGTGTGTAATAATAATAATAATAATAATAATAATAATAATAATAATAATAATAATAATAATAATAAACGGTTTATTGAAATAGCAGCCATAAGACTGAAAATACACAGTATATTATAATATGAGGTAAATGATTGATGGGAATGGTTTTATATATACAACAATTAAAGATGTTATAATGTTGTGACATATATGGAAATAGTGTTATTTCTATTTCTCGTTGATAATTCTGACCATAGTGGGTATGGGACTGTTTTTGTAGCGGTCAGTACGTGCCCTTATCGGTGTTAGGATGTTGGTGTGCCTCGTCGATTGTGGTGATGGTGGTGGTAGGGAAGAGGGGAGCATATCTCCATGTCTCGGGTTTCTTAACAATTCTACACTAAATCGACGCAAAATATTGTGGTATACTGTGTCCAGGGAGACCATGTCGAGGGTGTTAAGGGCCTCACTGTATGCAGTGTAGTCTGCCCCCAATATTATGCGACAAGCCCTTTTCTGTACCCGTTCTAGCTGTTTATTCTGTGTGGTGTTGATGGATGGGAACCAGCTTGGGGAGGTATAGGTGAGGTTGGGGAGTATAAACATATGATATATATGGTACTTCTCAGCTCACACTGAGGTGTACCTAGGGATTTTAGCCTTCTCAGCATGTACAGACGGTAAGAGGGGGACTGGGTGGTGGTGGTGGTAATATGATGCTTCCAGTCCAACTTGCTGTCCAGCATAATTCCCAGGATTTTGGTTGTGTCCACAACCTGGAGTGGGTGTCCCCCCAGTGTGACTGTCGGTGGTGGTACAGGTGTGGTTTATATGTGCAGATGCATCACCAGTGTCTTGTTGTAGTTGATACTGACGTTGTTGGCTTCAGTCCAGGCTTGAAGGTTGTCAAGTTGTTGTTGTAGTAGGTGGTAGTCTGGTGCAGAGTTGTCCAATACAACTCCCACAGTGGAGTCATCCACATACTTCCACCGGTGTGTGTCGGTTTGGACATCATTAATGAAGATTATGAAGCACAGAGGCCCCATCCTGGTCCCTTGAGGCACACCACATTTCAGTGTTTGTGTGGGAGACACTGCACCTTGATACCTTACCACCTGCTGACGATCACTGAGGAAATCTACCAACCACACCACTAAGTCTGGCTCCATCCCATTACCAAGTGTGTGTGTGTGTGTGTGTGTGTATGGTTATGTATGTATGTGTGTAAATTTATAGTTATGTGTGAGTGTGTGTGAGCATGTGACAGGAAAGAAAAACACCTCACGCGACGCCACCTCCCCTTTCCTCTCACTCTTAGGAAAATACCGATGGAGAGAGAGAGAGAGAGAGAGAGAGAGAGAGAGAGAGAGAATGAAACAAACCCACTTTATTTACAGGAAAGGAAGGAATGTAGATATGATGGCCCTTGCAACTCTCTCTCTCTCTCTCTCTCTCTCTCTCTCTCTCTCTCTCTCTCACTGACCACCTCATTATAACACACCACCAGAGCACCACAATGGGTAATGGGTCAGCCGTGGGGGAATGATGGGGTAATGGGGGGAGTGGGTAAGGTAGAGATGAAGGTAACTCACTCACCATTTCACTCACTCACTCAATAGTTACTTACCCACCCAATGACTCACTCACCCACCCACCCAGTTACACACTCACTCAAATAGTCAATAAATTCTCACCCACTCTTACTCACTCTCTCACTCAACCACCCAGTCACTCACTCTCTCATCCACTCACTCACACTCACTCACGACATTATAATACATAGTTAATAACACTCTCACAGAAAACAACAACTAGACATTATTTTGATATAATTACAAAATGCATAACAATATATTCTCTTCCATTTCTACATACAGGCATGCATACATAAAGCATATATATATATATATATATATATATATATATATATATATATATATATATATATATATATATATATATATATATATATATATATATATATATATATATATATATATATATATATATATATATATAGTTCACCTTAGGGTCCCTGATATGTAGTTAGAAAATTGGAGATAAATGTGTCATTCAATTATTGCCACGAAACATTAAGTATATGGAAGGAGCTTGTTTCGTGGCATGGTCTGGAGGAATGTGAAGCCTCCAATTTTCATACACGTTCACAGGGTCTTCATACACGACCACAGGTACTAATAAGGGATCCGTTTCTGGGAATAGTTTGGAGGAAACACAGACCTTCCAATTCACCAATTAAGGGGGTAATTCACTTTTGCTACATTGGAGTGCCTTGATATCCTCCAAATTATGCCAGGGAACAGGACCAGATGAACAAATATAATGGTGTTCTGTTGCTTGGAATAGTTTGGAGGAATCATTTGCTCCAGATTTACCAACAGTGTACTTCCCCTTTAAGGAGGTAAATGTGGAGCAACAGAAAGAATGATGAAATAGTCAAACCTATATTGATGAATAATACGAACACCCCGTTGGTCTCTCTTCACCCCCACTCCCCCCTTTCCTCCCCATACCCCCTTCCCTCGCAGTAGTCATTGAATACGTATTAATATGCTTTATTCAACCTTGGCTAAACCCAGACGATGTTAGAGAAATTAAAATAAATTATTGATAAAAAATCTCTCACTCCCTTTTTCTTCTTCCTCCTCCTTCTCCTCCACCTCTTCATCCTCCTCCTCTACCTTCTCCACCATCACCATTACCATCACCTTCTCCTCCTCCACCTCTTCATCCTCCTCCTCCACCATCAGCATTACCATCACCTTCTCCTCTTCCATCTCTTCTTCATCTTCCTCCTCCTCCTCCAGCTTCTCCTCTTCATTTTCCTCCTCCACTTCTTCCTCCACCTCCTCCACCTCTTCCACCTCCACCTCTTCCTCCTCTGACCACAATGATGCACCTTTCTTTTTTTTTTCTATTTTCTTTTTTTATTCATTCCCTTCTCCATGCATCATTCCCCCCATTGACCAGGGTTGACCTCAGTAGCGTCTTGACTTCGGCACGGTGCGGGGGTGTGAGGTCAGGTCAGGTCAGATCAAGATAAGAAGTCAGAGGAGGGGAGTAGAGGGTGTGATATCCCGTCAGGTCAGGTCAAGATAAGAAGTCAGAGGTGGGGAGGAGAGGGTGTGATGCCAGGTCAGGTCAGGTCAAGATAAGAAGTCAGAGGTGGTGGGGTGGGAATGTGATGTCAGATCAGGTCAGGTTAAGTCAAAGCAAGTGAAGTGAGGTCAGAGCAAATGAAGTGAGGTGAAGTCAGATGAAGTGAAGTGAGGTAAGAGGAAGTAAAGTGAAGTGAGGTCAGAGCAAGTAAAGTGAAGTGTAGCGAAGAGAGGTAAGAGAAAATGAAGTGTAGCGAAGAGAGGTAAGAACAAGAGAAGTGAAGGAGGTAATGTGAAGTGAAGGAGGTGAAGTGAAGTCAGAAGTAGTGAAGTGAAGTGAAGTCAGAAGTGAAGTTCGTAAATGTGAAAATTATCCTTTTTTATTAATATGGAAAAATCTTATATACCAATCAACAACAACATAAAAACAATACATATTTTAATGAAAAGGATAATGATGAAGGTAATTAAATATATACAATAATAATAATAATGAAGCTAATCCAACATATAACCAATAATGAGGAAGGTAATTAACTATATAAAGTAATAATAATAAGATAAATTAAATACATAAAATAATGATAATGAAGCTAATTAAATATGAGTGGTATATTTATTTATTTAATTATTTATTTATTTATCTATCTATTTATTTATTAACTCACGTCTGAATATAATAACTCAATAAATGCTATGGTGCTTATTTAACTCAAGGTAAACAATAACTATAAGGACTCAATGTAAACACAACAACAAAAACAACAACAAATCAAAGTAAACAACAAGAGCAAAAACAAATCGAGGTAAACAACAACAATAACAATAACAAGACAAACAACAATAACAATACAAACAACAACAATAACAAGGCAAACAAGAACACGAACTATCATTACAACTCAGGGTAAACAACAAAAACAAGATAAACAACAATAATAACAAAAAGGTAAACAACAAGAACAATAACAATAACAAGACGAACAAGAACACCACCTCCTCACTCTGGGCCCAAGGTAAGTCACGTGTTACAAGATCAATAGTGAATATGTTGGAGTGTACAGATTCCTCCAGTGTGTGTCAGGGTAAAACAGGTTATAGAAATACACCCCTCCCCCATTACTACTCATCCATTAGGGAGAAGGGGTAGACGGAAAAAATGGCACCGGAAAAAATGGCACAGGAATAAATGGCACCAGAAAAAAATGGCACAGGAATAAATAGCACAGGAATAAATGGCACAGGAAATTATGGCACATATTCCAGCATAAGAAAAAATGGCACAGTAGACTCGGCTAAAATTAGTTAAAATTTAATTTCTTTACATTTTGATAAATGCCCGTTACGTACGTCTGATGGAAGTAGGTGACGAAAGGCTCCATGCCCTGGTGTGTTATGTTTAAGGAAATTCATGCCAGCAGAAACATCCTCGAGAGGAAGAAAAGCTAAGCTGTCTACCATACCACAGAACAACTTCATTTCCTTATTTTCCTTGTAGACAGTTGCCAGCCCTATAGCTCTTGTATTTTCCTCCCTGATGACTGTGTCAGATGGTACTGTACAAACAACAACGAATGACAACTTCTGTTCCAAGAATTGTTGTGATGGGTTGTAGAGTTGTTTGTTCCAAGTCAAGTATAACGGTTGAAGGGTCTGGATACAGGTTGTATTCTGCACATTTCTCAAGGACTGTCTTCAAAAGTTCCTCATATGTGTCTTGGGTCTTGTGTTGAAGGGTCTGGATACAGGTGGTATTCTGCACATTTCTCAAGGACTGCCTTCAAAAGTTCCTCATATGTGTCTTGGGTCTTGTGTTGCAGGATGTTTCATGATGACGAAATATTCGAAAGAAGGGTTCCAATTGTTCGTGTTGTTTCATGATGGCGAAATATTCCAAACCCAATTGATACCTGTAATTACTGTAAATGCTGAAAAGTGTGCCATATTTTCCTATGCTGAAAAGTGTGCCATATTTTCCTATGCTGAAAAGTGTGCCATATTTTCCTGTGACATTTTTTCTGGTGCCATTTATTCCTATGCCATTTTTTCCTACATTCGGGAGAAGGGGTAGGATACGGAATGGGTAGGATGGGGGTTTGTAGGAAGGAGGGGTAGGATGGCGGTTTGTAGGTAGGATGGGCAGGATGGGGGTTGGTAGGTAGGAGGAGTAGGATGAGGGGTTTGTAGGTATAATGGGGGTTTGTAGGTAGGATGGGTAGGATGGGGGTTTGTAGGTAGGAGTAGGATGGGGGTTGGTAGGTATAATGGGGGTTGATGGGTAGAATAGGGTTGGTAGGTATAATGGGGGTTGATGGGTAGAATAGGGTTGGTAGGTATAATGGGGGTTTGTAGGGAGGATAGGGGGTTGGTAGGTATAATGGGGGTTTGTAGGTAGGAGGGGTAGAATAGGGTTGGTAGGTATAATGGGGGTTTGTAGGGAGGATGGGGGGTTGGTAGGTATAATGGGGGTTTGTAGGAAGGATGGGGGGTTGGTAGGTATAATGGGGGTTTGTAGGTAGGATGGGGGGTTGGTAGGTATAATGGGGGTTTGTAGGTAGGAGGGGTAGAATAGGGTTGGTAGGTATAATGGGGGTTTGTAGGTAGGATGGGGGTTGTAGGTATAATGGGGGTTTGTAGGAAGGATGGGTAGGATGGGGGGTTGGTAGGTATAATGGGGGTTTGTAGGGAGGATGGGGGGTTGGTAGGTATAATGGGGGTTTGTAGGAAGGTGTCGTCTTTCAGTCAAACGTCCTGGTTTAGTAGTGTCGTCTGGCAACTCTTCACGTCCTATCGTCTGCTTTAAAATAACGCCTACATGACGTATAATAGGATTCATAATGTCAGGTATCTTTTAGTATTTAAAAATATATATCTGCATTGGGAAAGAATGCAATTTTCGTCAACATTTTGCCCACGAATGTCAGCAGGAGATTACTAGCTGGTAGTATCCAGCAACTTTTACCATTTTTCTGTACTAACGTGAGAGTTATCTAAATAAATACAAAGTGCAACAAAGATGGCGGATGTCCAATCTCTCTTACATAGGGTCTCAAGGGTGGAGAGGTTGGGGGTAGTTTGTAGGAGTGGGTAAAAGGATGAAGGGTGGACAGAGGTGGTATGATGAGGATGGGTGGGTGCAGGGTAGGATGGGGGATGAGTGGAGGGATGAGGACTGGTGTGAGGCTAGGTGATGGTAAGGATGAGGTGTGGTAGGGAAGGGTGGGTGTAGGGAGGATGGGGGAGGGGGGTTCTCCATGGTTCTAATGGCTGGGGGGTGGAGCAGACTGGGTGTAGGGAGAATTGGGGGTAGGGTGGAGAGGTGGGGGGGGGGAGGTAATTTGTAGCAGAGTCTTAGAATAGAAAGAGTTTGGACAACACTATTTCAGACCCCAACCCGAACGGTGTCATGTAATGGAGGTATATCGATGTCATGTAATGGAGGAATATCGGCTGACGTCACTCAAGGCTAGGTGTCAACAAGCCCCGCCTCCAGCAGCCAGACGTGGGACCTCCGCCCCATCTAAATAAAGGGTCCTAATGGGAAGGTTTATCATTTACTCATTTTTTAGGACTTTTCGCGTTAGTTTGGAATGTATGTTATGGAAAAAAAGTAGCTTACATTTCTATTAGGTTCTGTGTTGCGGAAAAATAGCCAACGATAAGCCTACCATTGCAAACAATAAGATAAATGAAGCATACAGAAAGGGTAAAAGAGCAACATTGGAGCCTTCAAATTAATGGGAAAACGACTGTTCAGTTGTTTTACTTATGTTTGTTTACTTTTCTCCTTCATCCTGATGTAGACTCAGGGTGTCAGTCGTATACTTGTAGCACGACCACCCTATTATACCCTATATACCATGGCTTTTATTACACTTCGCCTATAAAGGAACCCTATCACCACAATCAGTACATACCATAACATAGCACCACAAAAACGTGCGCCACCATACCACCAAACCATTACGTTACCGACAGTATTGGTGGTTATTATTGACACAGTGTCATACTCCAGCCTTTATTTAATGTGTGACTATCAGCAACAAAGTCATGAAACAAAGCCACGACCATTTATTAATATATACCTTATTTTCATAGGTATGATGCATGCGTCACTGCTCGTAATTGAAGAGAAAGAGAGGGAGAGAGACGTTGGGGGGGCTGGAAGAGGCAGAGCCTCCTAGACCCTCCACCTCTTCCACCTCCACCTCTTCCACCTCTGACCACAATGATGCACCTTTCTTTTCTTTTCTTTCTTTTTTCTCTTTTTATTCATTCCCCTTCTCCAAGCATCATTCCCCCCATTGACCAGGGTTGACCTCAGTAGCGTCTTGACTTCGGCACGGTGCGGGGGTGTGAGGTCAGGTCAGGTCAGGTCAGGTCAAGATAAGAAGTCAGAGGAGGGGAGGAGAGGGTGTGATATCCCGTCAGGTCAGGTCAAGATAAGAAGTCAGAGAGGAGAGGGGCTGTGATGTCAGGTCAGGTCAAGATAAGAAGTCAGAGGTGGTGGGGTGGGAATGTGATGTCAGATCAGATCAGGTTAAGTCAAAGCAAGTGAAGTGAGGTCAGAGCAAGTGAAGTGAGGTGAAGTCAGATGAAGTGAAGTGAGGTAAGAGGAAGTAAAGTGAAGTGAGGTCAGAGCAAGTAAAGTGAAGTGTAGCGAAGAGAGGTAAGAGAAAATTAAGTGTAGCGAAGAGAGGTAAAAGCAAGAGAAGTGAAGGAGGTAATGTAAAGTGAAGGAGGTGAAGTGAAGTCAGAAGTAGTGAAGTGAAGTGAAGTCAGAAGTGAAGTTCGTAAATGTGAAAATTATCCTTTTTTATTAATATGGAAAAATCTTATATACCAATCAACAACAACAAAAAAACAATACATATTTTAATGAAAAAAGGATAATGATGATGAAGGTAATTAAATATATACAATAATAATAATGAAGCTAATCCAACATATAACCAATAATGAGGAAGGTAATTAACTATATAAAGTAATGATAATAAGTAAATTAAATACATAAAATAATGATAATGAAGCTAATTAAATATGAGTGGTATATTTATTTATTTAATTATTTATTTATTTATTTATCTATCTATTTATTTATTAACTCCCGTCTGATTATAATAACTCAATAAATGCTATGGTGCTTATTTAACTCAAGGTAAACAATAACTATAAGGACTCAATGTAAACACAACAACAAAAACAACAACAAATCAAAGTAAACAACAAGAGCAAAAACAAATCGAGGTAAACAACAACAATAACAATAACAAGACAAACAACAATAACAATACAAACAACAACAATAACAAGGCAAACAAGAACACGAACTATCATTACAACTCAGGGTAAACAACAAAAACAAGATAAACAACAATAATAACAAAAAGGTAAACAACAAGAACAAGAACAATGACAAGAAGAACAAGAACACCACCTCCTCACTCTGGGCCCAAGGTAAGTCACGTGTTACAAGATCAATAGTTAATATGTTGGAGTGTACAGATTCCTCCAGTGTGTGTCAGGGTAAAACAGGTTATAGAAATACACCCCTCCCCCCATTACTACTCATCTATAAGGGAGAAGGGGTAGGATGGGGGGATGGGTAGGATGGGGGTTGGTAGGTAGGATGGGGGTTGGTAGGTAGGATGTGTGTTTGTAGGAAGGAGGGGTAGGATGGGGGTTTCTAGGAAGGAGGGGGAGGATGGGGGTTTGTAGGAAGGAGGGGTAGGATGGGGGTTTGTAGGAAGGAGGGGTAGGATGGGGGTTTGTAGGAAGGAGGGGTAGGATGGGGGTTTGTAGGAAGGAGGGGTAGGATGGGGGTTTGTAGGTAGGAGGGGTAGGATGGGGGGATGGGTAGGATGGGGGTTGGTAGGAAGGAGGGGGAGGATGGGGGTTGGTAGGAAGGAGGGGGAGGATGGGGGTTGGTAGGAAGGAGGGGTAGGATGGGGGTTGGTAGGTAGGATGGTAGGCAGGATGAGACAATTAAGTGGTTAGGTGGATCAGTTTCATGGTAGAGTTTGGAGGAATGCGTAGACCTCCAATAAATTAATTAATATTGTGTCTTTATGTGTGTTCATTTCATTCAACAGATTCATGATAGTTTTTTCAAGGGGGTTGTAGGTACGTAAGTGTTGGTGGTAAATCTGGAGCAACTGATTCCTCCAAACTATTCCAGGCAACAATTAACAAGCTACCATTAATGTATTTTATTCTAGTTCTGTTTCCCTGAATGTTTTGGAGGAATCAACACACTCTAATGTACCAAAAGGATATACTGTATATATATAAAACTAAGTAAAGGAATGCAACGAGAAACAAAAAAAAAATCCTGTACGTACAAAAGTATATTATAGTATGTGCTAAAAATATTGGTTTAAGAAAATGGTCCAACATTAAAGAAAACGAGAAAATTTTATTGGTAACTCGTGTATTTTTAGTTTTCTTTGGCTATATACAACTTCTTTTTTTTTTACCTCATCAAAAAAAATTCCAGTTAACAAACATTTTGGCTTTTTATATACAATACTGTTATACTGTTTATGCTAATTTTATATATCACCCCATTCTTCCCCCCCCTTATACTATCCCATTCTCATTTTGCTTCTCCCATTTTTATCCTCCCTTCTTTCCCCCATTTTTTGCTCCTCATCATTCCATTATCCTTCTCTCTACCATTCTTTCCTCCCCTCCTAATTCTCTTACCCATTCTTTTCCTCATCTCTCTCCTCTCTTCCTCTCTCCCTCTCCCTCCCTTTCTTCTTCTTCTCTCTTCATTCTAATTCTCTTCCCCATTAGTTTCCTCCTCTCTCTCCTTTTTCCTCCTCCTCATCTCCCTATTTTTCCTCCCTCCCATTCATTTTTTTCCTCCTCTCTCCCTTCTCCTCCTTCCATTCTCTTTTCTTCCTCACTCTCTCGCTCCTCCTCCTTCCATTCTATTTTCCTCCTCACTCTCTCTCTCCTCCTCCTCCTCCTCCCATTCTATTTTCCTCCTCTCTCTCTCCCTTCTCCACTTTTCATTTTATAGAAGTTCTTTATTTTTAACCTTTAGTACAAGCCCCAACCAACACTTTAGGGAACGTTGATACTTGGTGGGAAACTAATATGAGGAAATATATTATGTAAACAATTGCAGTCATAATCATTATAACGAAAGAGAGAGAAAAAAAAACATTGATAATTATTATAATATGAAGTAATGGTAATAAACAACTCTCTCCCCCATTCTACCCTAGTCTCTCCTCCTATACTTCCACACTCCCATTTTCTGCGATTCCTCTCTTCCCTACCCCTACCCCCACCCCTAACCCCCAAAACTTTTCCTTGTGTTTTTCACCCGTTCTTGATCACGTCCTGGACACGTGTTCACCAACTGTTACCCTCCCGGAATGAGCTCAGAGCTCGTAGTGACCGATCTTTGGGTAAGGCTGGAACCTTTTTCCACACACCGGAATAGCGAGGTCACAACTCCTCGACTTACGTCCCGTACCTATTCTTTGCTAGGTGAACAGGGGTTACACATTTAAGGAAACAATCCCAAATTGTCTCCACCCGACCGGGGATTCGAACCCAGGACCTCTCGGATGTGAGCCGAGCGGGCTAACCACTACACCACCGGGCTGTGTTTGTGTGTGTGTGTGTACAGTTACGAGCCAAAGTACTGCAACAGAAATGACAAACAACCTTACATAATAATAATAATAATAATAATAAACTATAGTTATATTGGTCTTTAATTCTGGTTAGGTTAGGTTAGGTGAGGTTAAATTATCCAATCTTGTTCATATTACATCACCAATTTTTATTATTATTATTATTATTATTATTATTATTTGCCAGTGAACAAACAATTCCTCATTTTTATTATTCTGTTTTTATTTATTTATCTCATTATTCTTTATTTTATTTTTCATCGTTATCATATTATTTATAGATTTATTTATTAATTATATTAATTTTCATACTTACCATCTGTTCTCGCCGGATGTGTCGCTATGTATGGTCAATGACAATAATTCCTTCACAGTGCAGGTGTAATCAATGAAGTATTTTTCTTTCACTAATCTGTTGCATTATTTTCACACACTCATTAATATATATATATATTTATTTTTTCTGTGGTAATTTTTCTGTATATTTTTTTTATTATTTTTGTTTTCTGTGGTAATTTTTTTTTTTTTTTTTTTTTTTTAATAATAACTCGTATCATTTTCATAAACTTTCGTAAGATTTTTTTTAATTAATACGGTACTGTATCCTTTTTATCTGTTGTAATTTTATCATTTCACTAATTATTCGTATCATTTTAACAGAATTTCGTAGATTCATTTCGATAATACTCTTTCTTTCACTAATTCTTTCACTAATCACTCAAATAATTTTCATAGAATTTTGTAGATTCATTTCAATAATGCTCTAACATTTCTATCTACCGTTGTTCTATCATTTCACTATTTAATCATATAATTTTCACAGATTTTCGAAGATTCATTTCAATAATACTCTTTCTTTCACTAATTCTTTCACTAATCACTCAAATAATGTTCATAGAATTTCATAGAATCATTTCAGTAATACTATATTAAGAAAGTATGAATAAATGAATTAACTAATGTTATAGTTATCATTATAATAATATCTTCTAGATTGACGCATAGATAATTTTTTTTTTTTTTTCATATTAATATAAACGCAAACAAAATATACGCACGAAATATATATATACAAAACAAAATAATACAAAACAAACAAAACACAACAAAAACATCAAAATAAAACAAACAAAACAAAAACAAGAGAAACCGAAAACAAAAAAACATATAAAAAAAGAACACAAAAACAAACGAAAGAACAGAAAAAAAATGACGAACAAAAAAGAAAAAAGTGAAGAAAATAAAAAACAAAAAACAATTAATTTATTCCGATTGTACTGTTAAGGATAAATTTCATCACGTGACAACACACACAACTTTGCATTGTAAGGTAATAATTATTGGCTCACGTGTTGATTGATTGATATTAGGCGATGTAACAGCGAGGTCATATAGCTACCGAGAAGAAGGTGATTATTGGTTCACGTGTTGATTTCATTGATTGATTGATTGATTGATTGATTGATATTAGGCGATGTAACAGCGAGGTCATATAGCTACCGAGGAAGAATGTGATTATTGCCTCACGTGTTGATTTGATTGCCTTGGTAACATAATGACGAGGCCAGTTTATAAATAGTTGAGTATACAAATAAATAAATAAATAAATACAGAAATAAATACAGAAATTAATACAGAAATATAAATTCATCAATATAATAATAATAATAATAATAATAATAATAATAATAATAATAATAATAATAATAATAATATATGTATACAATTCGCCGTACGATAATGTGGGTTAGGATGGGAAATGTATCAATAACTAAACTAAAGTTGATATAAATATTTAGCGAATTGATTACTGTATAGTCGCAGTATATTGTTGTGTAGTTATATAGTTGTAGTTACACACACACACACACACACACACACAAGGCCACCAGTTGTGAAATAGTATCGTGTATAAGTGATGAATATTACACACTGTTACGACGTAATGTAACATCACTGTGAAACAGGGGTAGTCAAGAAGTTAGAGAAGATGTTGAATTCACTTGGGGTCAGTAACTGTCTCTCTGGTTATTGTTGAAAGGTTACATTACTTAACAAAGCTAAACTAGAATATAATCATACAATCATGTAACAACACACACATTTACATTAACCATATTTGTATTAGTTATACGCAATAATCACTTACTTAGTTTAACGTCCCACACTGTGTTAGAATGAATCCCACCCATCCCCCCACACACACACACACACAGACAGAGACTGAGGATACTAGATATACACTACACTAGCTGACTGTGTGCGTGCCACTTGTGTTTACTGGCATAGAAACTGTTGCTAGATTTACTAGTACACAGTTCTGTTGCCAAGTCCCTTAATCGACCCTGTGATGCAGTCAGAAAATTGGAGATAAATGAGTCCTTCAAATATTGCCACGAAACACACACACACACCTATAATTATATGGAAGGAGCTCGTGGCATAGTCAGGAGGAATCAGAAGCCTCCAATTCTCATACACGATCACAGGGGAGCGAGTCAGAAAAGCGTTGAGTGAATCATCGTATGCGTATGCGTGTGTGTGTGTGTGTGTGTGTTTCTAAATCGGAACTACAGCTAAATCAATATATACTATGTGACTGACTGACTGTGTGTGTGTGTGTCTGTGTGTGTGTGTGTGTGTACAAAGAGCATGATCAAGTCTGTGCTTACTAATGCATAAATGATAGGAAAAAAAAAAAAAGCGCTGTCCACGATGACAAAATTCTCTTAATAGTGAATTTAATCCACTGTCGCCTGTAATACCTTAAATCTATGGAAGAGAACCTAACCTCGGTACAAAAGCACTACACGAACCCAGTTTATCATACATACAAGTACAGTACAGTAGTTATATTTAGGGTGTGTGTTGACAGGATGGAGCTGCCTTGGAATATCATTATTCTCTCTCTCTCTCTCTCTCTCTCTCTCTCTCTCTCTCTCTCACTCACTCACTCACTCACTCACTCACACTCTCTCTCTCTCTCTTCTCTCTCTCTCTCTCTCTCTCTCTCTCTCTCTCTCTCTCTCTCTCTCTCTCTCTCTCTCTCTCTCTCTCTCTCTCTCTCTCTCTGTGTGTGTGTGTGTCTAGCAAGCACATAGTTCTCTCTCTCTCTCTTTCTCTCTCTCTCTCTCTCTCTCTCTCTCCTCTCTCTCTCTCTCTTTGTGTGTGTGTGTCTAGCAAGCACATAGTTCTCTCTCTCTCTCTCTCTCTCTCTCTCTCTCTCTCTCTCTCTCTCTCTCTCTCTCTCTCTCTCTCTCTCTCTCTCTCTCTCTCTCTCTCTCTCTCTCTCTCTCTCTCTCTCTCTGTGTGTGTGTGTGTGTAGTATATATATACAGCGTGTGTGTTGACTTCGTATCTTGGAGACAGGATAGAACTTCCTTTGTTTATCATTATTCTCTCTCACTCACTCACTCACTCTCTCACTCTTTCTCTCTCTCTGTATGTGTGTGTGTGTGTGTGTGTGTGTGTGTGTGTCTAGCACGCACATAGCTCGCTCTCTCTCTCTCTCTCTCTCTCTCTCTCTCTCTCTCTCTCTCTCTCTCTCTCTCTCTCTCTGTGTGTGTGTGTGTAGCACGCACATAGTTCTCTGTAACTCGCTCATTCTCGTACACACTCTCTCTCTCTCTCTCTCTCTCTCTCTCTCTCTCTCTCTCTCTCTCTCTCTCTCTCTCTCCTACACCACCCACCAACACCATTCTCTACCCCAACTACCCCTCCTCTCCTCCCCCCCAAAACAACAACAACAACAACAAGGCTTCTCTCCACCGTTAAGGAAACACTCTCGCACTTTCTATACTCTTCATTTTTTTTACAAGGCTACCCCCTGGGAATTTCGCCTGGGAGGGTCAAAAAGAGGGAGTTTTGTTTGGTGTCCTCGGTATGTGATTATGAAAAGATCCTTGCCTCTCCCCCTTCCCTTCTCTTCCCTTCCCTTCCCTCCTCCTTTCCCTTACTTATCTCCCCTTCCCTCTCTTCCCTTCCCCCCTCCTTTCCCTTACTTATCTCCCCTCCCTTCTCTTCCCTACCCTCCTCCTTTCACTTACTTATCTCCCCTCCCTTCTCTTCCCTCCCCCTCTAGCTCTATTCTTCCATACTTATCTCTCCTCCCCTCTTTTCCATACTTATCTCCCCTTCCCTCTCTTCCCCCTTCCTTTTACTTATCTCCCCTCCCCTCTCTTCCCCTTCCCTCCCTTACTTATCTCCCCTCCCCTTCCCTCTCTTCCCCCTTCCCTTCCCTTCCTTCCTCTCTTCCATACCTATCTCCCCTCCCTTCCCCTCCCCTCCCCCTTCCTTTCCCTTCCCTTCTCTCTTCCATACTTACCTCCCCTTCCTTCCCCTTCCCTCCCTCCCTCCCATTTTATCCCTTATCCCTCCTTCCCTTACTTATCCCCCCTCTTCCCTCACCATACCCCTCACCTCCTACATACTCCCTCCCTCCCTCCCCTCCATCTATCTGTACAACACACCCTCCCTACCCCCAACACAACACCCTCTCTACCCCCAACACAACACCCTCTCTACCCCCAATACTACACCCTCCCTACCCCCAACACCACACCCACCCTACCCCCAACACTACACCCTCCCACCACACCCTCCCTACCCCCAACAATACCCCCCCCCCCCTCCCCACCATTGATTTCCACACTAAATGCAATCACGCATACATACATACATACATATATACATGCATGCATAGACACAATTACATACATACATACATACATACACATACATATACCTTACATACATATTCAACACACATAACGTACTGTACATATATTAAGAAAACACACACACACACACACACACACACACACACACACACACACACACACACTATTATACATATACCTTACATACATATTCAACACACATAACGAACTGTACATATATTAAGAAAACACACACACGCACACACCTCGAACCGTTTTTTCCACACACACACACACACACAGAGAGAGAGAGAGAGAGAGAGAGAGAGAGAGAGAGAGAGAGGAGGCTGGGTTTTTAACACATATGTAAAAGTAGTGTGGGTTCCTTTTTATTCATTTACCCGCCGGGATGTGAAAAGACGGACAGAATTCTGGGCTGAGGGGGTGGGGGGTGATGGGTGATGGAAGGTGAGGGGTGATGGGGGGGTGAGGGGTGATGGGGAGGGAGAGGGAGGGAGAGGTGGAGGGTGTGTGGGGGTAGGGGGAGAGGGAAGGTGAGGGGTGATGGGGGGGTGAGGGTGTGTGGGGGTGAGGGGTGATGAGGGGGGAGGTGGAGGGTGTGTGTGGGTAAGGGGAGAGGGAGGTGGAGGGTGTGTGGGGGTAGGGGGAGAGGGGGGGAGAGGTGAGGGGTGATGGGGGGGTGAGGGATGAGGGGGAGGTGGAGGGTGTGTGGGGGTAGGGGGAGAGGGAGGTGTTGGGTGGGTTGGGGTATAAGGGAGCGTTTGTGAATGTGAAATACAAATACCTGGCTTTATATTGGCGTCCTAGTGGTGAGGGGGGTGCGGGGGTGCGGGGGTGAGGGGGGGTGAGGGGGTGAGGGAGGTGAGGGAGATGAGGGGATATGAGGGGGTGAGGGAGATGAGGGGGTGGTGTGAGGGAGATGAGGGGGAGCTGTGAGGGGGTGAGGGAGATGAGGGGGAGGTGTGAGGGGGTGAGGGAGATGAGGGGGAGCTGTGAGGGGGTGAGGGAGATGAGGGGGTGAGGGAAATGAGGGGGAGCTGTGTTCTGGGGGCAAGAAAGACTTTACTTACTCCAGACATATGACAGAAGATGAATGTGGTGGTTGTGGTTGTAGTTGTGGTTGTGGTTGTGGTTGTGGTTGTAGTTGTAGTTGTAGTTGTGGTTGTAGTTGTGGTTGTGGTTGTAGTTGTAGTTGTGGTTGTGGTTGTAGTTGTAGTTGTGGTTGTGGTTGTAGTTGTAGTTGTGGTTGTAGTTGTGGTTGTAGTTGTAGTTGTGGTTGTAGTTGTGGTTGTGGTTGTGGTTGTGGTTGTAGTTGTGGTTGTAGTTGTAGTTGTAGTTGTGGTTGTGGTTGTAGTTGTGGTTGTAGTTGTAGTTGTGGTTGTAGTTGTAGTTGTAGTTGTAGTTGTGGTTGTGGTTGTAGTCTTTGTCTTTGTGGTCTTTTTAGTCTCTTCGGAGTTTGATTTTAATTATATGTTTTTTCTATCACTATATGGTGTAGGAGATGTAGCAAGTTTCTGTAGTTTACACACTTTATTGATAACCCGAGTGAGTACAGTTTCACAAATATGTTTGGGGTTAATTATTACAGAGAGATTATATGCTAAAGTAACCTGTTAAGGGGGAAGTACAGTGTTGGTAAATCTGGAGCAACTGATTCCTCCAAACTATTCCAAGCAACAGGCTACCATTATTTTTGTCAATCTAATCCTGTTTCCTGGCATACTTAGGAGGAATCAAGGCACTCCAATATACCAAAAGTGTACTACCCCCCTTAAGGGTATGGTTATCAATAGCTAACTGAGGCTGGAGGAGCGAGAAAAGGGCGTCGCTTGGTAGGTCACATGACCTATGTCGTCACTATCTGCTAACGTGTTAATGGTTCTCACAGTGAGTTAGGGTCTTGTACCCAACGCGTTTAAGCTTATGTTAGCAGTTTCAAGGCATCATGCGATGTGTGACTCACTCTTGTAGGTGAGTATAGGTGATTATAAGTAGCCTCTTAAATGTAGGTTTAACTAGAACAGCTGTGAGGGAGATGAGGGGGTGAGGGAGATGAGGGAGATGAGGAGGGGTTGAGGGAGATGAAGAGCTGTGAGGGGGTGAGGGAGATGAGCAGCTGTGAGGGAGATGAGTGGGTGAGGGAGATGAGCAGCTGTGAGGGAGATGAGTGGGTGAGGGAGATGAGCAGCTGTGAGGGAGATGAGTGGGTGAGGGAGATGACGGGGGATGAGGGAGATGAGGAGCTGTGAGGGGTTGAGGGAGATGAGAAGGTGTAAAGGAATGAGTGAGATGTGAGGCGAGGAAAGTAAAATAATATTATGAGAGTAAATGAGAATGACAAAAAATGAGGAAATAGATATACCGAGTAGCGAGTAGAGCGAGTAAAAAAAAAAAATGAGGCAGATTGAAAATTCGTGAGGTTACATTTATTAGAAGTACAAGAGATGAGATATAGAAAATAGTTATGAATAAATAATAATAATAATAAAAAAAATTATATACACTGATTGGATAGATTAATATTCTGGTGAGCCAAATATTTTCTATCTATCTATCCTAACAAGTACTGTACAGTCGTCCAAAAATAAAAAGGTGTCACTCATCCAAGGTCATAATATGTATAATTGTCCACGCTCGTTATCCCATACATACATACATACATACATACATACAAGATCATATGAAATTGCCCACGCTCGTTATCCCATACATACATACATACATACATACATACAAGATCATATGAAATTGCCCACGCTCGTTATCCCACACATACATACATACATACATACATACAAGATCATATGAAATTGCCCACGCTCGTTATCCCACACGTATACATACATACATACATACATACATACATACAAGGTCATATGAATTTACCCAACACTTATGTTCGCATGTTAACCCACATTATACATTCATGCATGCACACACAACCACACTTAGGCTTCTCCTCACACACACACACACACACACACACACACATACACACACTAACTACACTTCCACACACACACACACTAACTACACTTCCACACACACACACACTAACTACACTTACACACACACAGTAGTACACACACATACACACACTAACTACACTTCCACACACACACACTAACTACACTTCCACACACTCACACACTAACTACACTTACACACACACAGTAGTACACACACACACACACTAACTACACTTACACACACACACACACACAGTAGTACACACACACACACACACACACACACACACACACACACACACACACACACACACACACACACACACTAACTACCATTCCGCTTCAAACTCACTAACTGCACTTCCGTTTTACACTCACTAACTACACTTCCGCTTCACACACACACACACACACTAACTACACTTCCGCTTCACACACACACGCACACAACACTTATACACAGCGGCCACCCATAGAGACAGGAGCCGGCCGACAAGTCCTGAGACAAACTGACAGGTCCAGATTGATAAAAATACACACAAAAGGGGAGGGAGAGATCTGAGACGGCCTGAAATACGATGGAAAACCTCCTCACTACCTCCTCCTCTTCCTCCTCCTCCTCTCCTTTTCCTCCTCCTCTCTCCTTCTCTTCTTCTTTTTCTTCCGCCTTTCTCTCCGTTTCCTCCTCCTCTCCTCTTTCTTTCCTCCTCCTCTCCTTCTCTTCTTCTTCCGCCTCCTCTTTCTTTCCTCCTCATTTTTTCTCTTCCTCTCCTTCTCTTCTTCTTCCTCCTCCTCCTCTCCTTCTCTTCTTCTTCCACTTTTTCTCTCCGTTT
>JAWQEG010004686.1:25000-53638 GCA_033782935.1 Petrolisthes cinctipes | reverse complement strand
GAGAGAGAGAGAGAGAGAGAGAGAGACTTTGGCGATTTGTCCTGTTGTGTGAGAGAGAGAGAGAGAGACGAGAGGAGAGAGAGAAGAGAGAGAGAGAGAGAGAGAGAGACTGACTTTGACGATTTGTCCTGTTGTGAGAGAGAGAGAGAGAGAGAGAGAGAGAGAGAGAGAGAGAGAGTAGAGAGAGAGAGAGAGAGAGACACTTTGGCAATATATCCAGTTGTCTGTGTGGCGAATTGTCCATATTATTTACAACTAATCTCTTTTTATAATCTCTTTTTTTATATCGTGTGCAGTGACCCCATATAAACACACCCACTAACATACATTAATGGAGTTTGTTTTTAATTATTTTTACTAGACTATATGCGTATTTTTATTTTTTATTATTTTTATGTATTATTATTTTTATTTTATTTATTTATTATTATTATTATTTTTATTATTTTTACTAGCCTATATGCGTATTTTTATTTCAGTTTTTATTTGGATATGTTATGAGTAAATATAACTTTTTTTTTAACCATATACGTAATTAATATATATATATCTTTTTTTTTTAATTTTATGAGTATTTTTAAGATATGCAAAATTTTTTAATATATATTTTTTTACGATATGCGATTTTTTTTTTTTTTTTTATACCATATGCGTATTTTTTTTATATCAATATCATGTGTATTTTCGGGCAGACCTTGAGGAAATAAATATCAACACTGATAATCTTGTCACTAAAGGTCAACATTACATTAATTAAGGAACCCCGTGATATAATAGTCAGAAAATGTGAGTGAGTGAGTGTGTGTGTGTGTGTGTGTGTGTGTGAGTGAGTGAGTGGGTGAGTTAGTGAGTGAGTGAGTGAGTGAGTGAGTGAGCGAGTGAGCGAGCGAAGTCCTTAACCATTGTCACGAAACACACACACCTATATGGAAGGAGTGTGTTGTTTCGTGGCATAGATAGGAGGAATCAGAAGCCACCACCACCACCACCACCACCAGGTCTCATACACGTTCACAGGGTCCTTAAAGGGGTACAGAAATATTATAACCTTTAAGGAGGGCCAGGTAAATAATAAGGTATTCAGCATTTTATAGAGAGAAGGTCACAGGTGGACGGTATTGGCTAGGTATAAATTGTTAAGGAAACCCAGATTGGAGGTAGATGAGTCCTTCAAATATTGCCACGAAACACACACACACACACACACACACCTAAACACACACACACACCTAAACACACACACACACCTAAAAACACACCTAAACACACCTAAACACACACACACACACCTAAACACACACCTAAACACACACACACACACCTAAACACACACACACACACACACCACCTAAACACACACACACACCTAAACACACACACACACACACACACACACCTATAAGGAAGGAGCTTGTTTCGTGGCATGGTCAGGAGGAATCAGAAGCTTACATTTCTCACAGGGGCCCTACACTTTTGGTTGCATTGGAGTGCCTTGAATCCTCCAAAAAATATGCCAGGAAACAGGACCAGATGAAGAAAAATAATGGTATCCTGTTGCTTGGAATAGTTTGGAGGAATCAGTTGCTCCAAATTGACATAGTATGGGTGGGGGTCAGGAATTCATTATAATCTGTCCTTGAATATAACACACCATCTGGCGGCCACGGTGGGTAAATCTGGAGTAAATGATTTCCCCCAAAACTATTCTAGGCAACAAACAGACCATCATTAATTTTTTTTTTCATGTGGTTGTGTTTAGTGGTATACTTTGGAGGAATCACTGTGCTCCAACATACTGTACTATTAATTCTTATAAAGTATTTCTCTTGGATATTGGATACTGTACGTGTTTATTGTATTATTTATATATATACGGTTTTGAATAAGTTTTGTTTTATTAGTACGATGTTGTTGAGAGAGAGAGAGAGAGAGAAGGTAAAGAGAGAGAAGGTAAAGGTAGAGAGAGAGAGAGAGAGAAGGAAGGAAAGATAAATGGGAAATGTGTGTGTGTGTGTGTGTGTGTGACCTTTGCCTTGCTTGTCTTGTAATGAGTGTGGCCAGAATGCGTGCAATGATAAAAAGGAAAAGGAATGTGCTTTAAAAGAACTGAAAACAACCTTACCTTCCTTACCTTGACATTAACGTAGATGACAAGGATAATATTATAACATTTACCTTCGTGTCTCGTATCAGGGTTAATTAAGGGGGCGAAATAACATAGATGACAATAATAATAATTTTAGGATAATATTATAACATTTACCTTTGTGTCTATTATCAGGGTTAATTATAAGGGGTGCGAAATACACGTTTGGGTGAATTTTAGAGTGACATGATTCCTCCAAAGTATGCCAGGAAACAACAGGACCACATGAATGAAAATAATGGTACCCTGTTGTTGCTTGGAAATAACTTGGAGGAATCAGGAGTAATTTTAGATTTATCAACACCTTATGGAGAGATTGATTTTCTGGTTGGTGAATTGGAAGGCTACTGATTCCTCCTAACTATACTAGAAAACAGAATAATAGGGGATTTTTTTGTTTCCTGGCATAGTTTGGAGGAATCTGAGACCTTCCAAAATCACCCACCAGAGATTTTCCACTTTTAACCTTACTGCATTTCCTTATTAATAATATATCAGATATTCTTGTTGACTAAATTAAGGAAGGAGAAAAGATGTGTATGATAAAACGTATAACGGTATATATTTTTAATTTATAGATTATTATTATTATTTTTTTATTATGATTATTATTATAATTTTATTTTTATTATGTATTATTATTATTATTGTTATTATTATTATTATTATTATTATTATTATTATTATTATTATTATTATTACAGGTACAGTATTGTTATTATTATGATACATTTACTATTTGTGATTTTATACTTTAATAATATTATACTGTACTGTTTTATATACACAGTACAGTACTAATGACTTGTACTGTACACAATTACTGACATGCTGTTTTTTATTATTACAGGGAGCAGTGTGGTGGAAGGAGAGTTTAAGATTACCAACCAAAACTTCTGGTCCGGACTTGAGGACCCAACTTCTGAGGAATACCGCTCCATGGCCAAGTCTATTGAGAACGAGGTGCGGAAAGCTGGCAGGGGTTACGTAGGGGGTGATTTTATTAGGGGGGGTTACGAAGGGGGAAATATTTTTAGGGGGTTACGTAGGGGGAAATATTTTTATGGGGTTACGTAGGAGGAAATATTTTTAGGGGGTAATGTAGGGGGGAGATTTTATTAGGGTTTTGTGTAGGGGGATTTTATTAGGGTTTTGTGTAGGGGGAGATTTTATTAGGGGGTTAGATAGGGGGAGATTTTATTAGGGGGTTACGTAGGGGGAGATTTTATTAGGGTTTTGTGTAGGGGGATTTTATTAGGGGTTATGTAGGGGGAGATTTTATTATGATTTACGCAGGGGGAGATTTTATTATGATTTACGTAGAGGGAAATACGGTGCTGATAAATTGGAGGGCCACTGATTCCTCCAAACTGTGCCCGGGGAAACAGACACCCTCAATGGTACTAATAGGGAATCTGTTTGGTGGCATAGTTTGGAGGAATCACAGACCTTCCAATTCACCAACAAAAGAAGTTCCCCGTAATTAGGAAGAGTAAGTTGTTATTGTTTATTGTGTTATTTTTATTTATTGGTAATTTTTGTTTATTTTTGTTTATTTTTTTATTGTTTATTTGTTTATTTTGTTTATTTGTTTATTGGTTATTTTTATGGCTCTTTCAACGGGATCAGTAGAAATAAGTCCAGTACGGGTATTAGAGTTATGTAACTGATACTGTTCTGCCAGCATCTGACCAAAGTGAGAAAAAAAATAGTTGTTATTAATTGTGTCATTTTACAGCACCATTCTTTGCTTAGAGTTAAGAACTTTGACATACAGAGTCATAGGTCACAAGTGTACAGGGTTTGAATTCTGACCACAATGGAGGTCTTGTGATATTGTAACTTTGCACAGTAAAAAATTCATTACAGTTGGTGAGCTAACTTCATATGAAATGAAATCATACAGTTATTCACCCTTATTAGAATAATCATTATATAATCGTATAAGGACATACAGAGTAATTATGTGTTGTTTTCCAGCTTGATGTATTGTTCCTTGGATCTGTGTGGTCCCGTGAATACAACCACAGCCGTGTGACATCCCTCACCAAGGGGTCACTCTTGGTTCGGGCGCGGCTGCTCCTCAACACGGCAGATGTAGCAGCGGCACAAAAGCTTGGCACGGCTTTCTTACGAGGGCTACATAATCGCCATGGACATGAGTGGTTGGGCCAGTACTCTGTTGACATCACCTCCATCCGCTTCACTGAAGTGTTGGTTGATACGCCTCCCTCATCAACCAGTCCCACTCCGCCCATCTCAGCCTCAACCTCACCCCAATCACCAACCCCAGAATCATCAACTGCTGCAATGGAAGTGGCATCGAGGACACCGGCACACAATGTTGGTTGGGGGGAGTGGACATCTTGGTCTACTTGCTCCCCCTGTTCACCCCAGTATGATCAGATGCGCACCCGTGTGTGTAGGTTGGACGGTGGCAAAGGGCTTCTTCTCAACACGATCGAGCCATGTCTTTCCACCAGCCAGGCCGGGGGACGACAACTGCAAACCACAGGTGGAGACATGGAGACCCGCCCTTGTCGTTGTCACCCCACTCCACGTACCACCACTTCCACTTCTAGCACCACTACCAGTACTACAACTTCCACTACTACTACAAGTACCACCACCACTCCAACACCATGGAGAGAAGAGCAGCCACAACAGGAAGAGGAGTTGACTACAAGTAAGTTGATTAAATTGTGTTTATAGTTTGGTATCGGATTTTGCTCTTACAGTAACCTACTTTCTCCCTTCATATCTTGTATTCGTGAGACTCCAATGGTACAGTATGCTGTTATGTTTTAGTTTATTGAATTATTACACAAGTCAGAACTATCAATGTGTAAGTAAAATACCATCCCGTTAACACAGATGGTCCAAGGGAATTTTATGAGCAGCCATGTGCAAGGGAAGCTGTGTATAATGAGTGTTTATTGTTTTGTATGGTAAGACATAGTTAAGTCTGTAAATAAATTACAAAATCTGTTATAAATATTGTATTGTAATTCATATTGTATTTCTATAAGATAATATGTAAAGTAACAGTAATTGTTTTGTCATGTTTTCACATTAAATGATTTAATTTACTGTTACAGGTTCCCAAATGAAGTATTTCCTTTTTCAAAATTGTAAAAATAGAATGTAAAAATTGAGTAGTGTGGCTGACAACTGTGTGACATCCTCAGAGTTTGTGTGTGACACGTGCCTGTCTGGTGAGGTGTGTGTGGGACTCCAGGGTGATCCATACCCAACCTGTCGCACTGCCAGGGACCCAGCAGACAGGACTGGTATGTATCATAATGTGTTTATCTCAGTTATAATGCTTTATTCCTTCTTCAGTTTTGAATGTAAACATGTTGTTAATCTTTACCAAATTTGTATTTAGTATTCACATGATCAGTTTTTTTTTCTTAACTAAAATTGAATATTTCTGCTCTAACCTATATAAATTATGTGTCCTTAGTTTATAAGTTGATGTGGTAAGTGTTGCACAATACTGTATCTGTAAGTTATAATCCTCGTATCCCATTCTTTGCTTCAGGTTGTGGAGGCCTATGTGCCATTGACTCAGAGGTGTGCCAGGCATTGGGGTCTCGTGCCTTCCAATGCCACAGTGCATCACTCTGTCTTGGTGATGAGTGGCGGTGTGCTGATGGTCTATGTATCCCTCTGATCAAACGATGTGATGGACATATGAACTGTTATGACCAGAGTGACGAGCAACACTGTAGTGAGTCCCTGAGTAGGAAGACAAGGCTGTACACGTATTCAGTAAAATATTGTACTGTGATGCAGTTGTACAGTATCATGTCATACTGTAATGTTACATAATGTTACATATTACCTGTAGTGGTAAAAGAGGTATAGGAAGTAGTAATATAAATGTATTCATACAGTACAATATTACATCAGTAGTTTAGTAACTGTATGTTGTCCAAATAAAGTAATGTTTTCACACTTTGTCAAGAGATTGCCTGCTTCATGTAATATCGTGTTTTGTGTAATATTGATGATATTAATATTGTGTGGCATGATTATGAAAAATTAAGTGATAGCATTAGAGAGGGGAGTGAACTCTTAATGATGATGAAAAAGTATTATTAATGAAAGATTCTGAATATATTTATATTTTTACTCTCATTGAATAGTTGGAATATTAGTCATTGATAGCACATGAGATAAGGAAAATTGAATCATAATTATTGAGAATGGTAAATATACTGCAGTGTGTTGTTGATAATTTATCATCGAAATTACTAATACAACTTACTTTTTGTGCTCAATGTACAGGAATGAAGTACAGTACAGTACAGTACTTGGGTGCCTGGTATTGTAAAATATTTTACATTGACGGACATAAATTTGCATCATAATGGGTACATACTTATTCCATGATAACACCGTTGTATATGAATGGGTAATCATGAAAAATTTGTTGTATTCATCACTTCCCGATGACACAGGAATTATGAGAGATTACATTTCAATTAAATAAAAAGCACATTGCAGTAATAATTACTATGATATAATATCACCATTTCCTAGATTGTTTGTTTCCCAAATTGTTACAAACAGTAGGTTAGGATTCATGTTTTTAAATGACAAATAATCATCCTAGTCATATCCCTTTCTTTACTAACCACTGTGTGTCTTCCAGGATGTGGCCCTGGAAAATTCCAGTGTGGCAACAATACATCATGTTTGCCGGTGACAGCAAAGTGTGACGGCAAGATGGACTGTTGGGACGGCTCCGATGAAGCCAACTGCACCAACTGTGAGTGACCCTTTGAGTTGTGCCGAGTTGTGTTGTGTTATGCGTGCGTCACTTTTAGGTTCTGTGTGAGCTGAATCTTGAAATGTAAATGATACTATTGACGCTGATCTCACCAGAGTTATTTATCTATGAGTTGTTTGAATCTGGTGGAGGATTGCTTAGTTGGATTCAGAATGTGACTTTGCACCCTATCTGTCATTGATGTATTAGCACTGATCTACAGGCAGTTAGTAACATGAAAAATGCTTTTAAATTCTAGTGAATATTTATCTATGGCACTTCATACAAACTAGAAGACTATTTCTCTCTAGATGTTTACTGTTGTTTCCACATTTATCTACTATATAGCTTTCCAGATTGCACCTCAATGCCAAGTAGATCAAAGCTACCAAAGCATCCTGAGTAATCACAGAAGCCTCACTAGCTATACTGTGTTTCTGCTCGGTTTCAGTCACCCTCACTGAAAATTTCATAATTCTTCACTCATGCACTGTAGTCTTCCAGCATAATTATTTCAGAAAATTTAGCCAAGTCAGCATAGTAGCTATTCAACTCTACTTGTTATTATGTTAGCGATGTCATAAAATCATCCGAGCACATAATGCAGCACTGTATCTTGAAAAAAGTTATTAAATGCTTTCAGGTACAAGTATCAGAATAGAATAATATTATGCATATAGTATACTACTTCGCATCAACTCCCAAGACACACATGGAGCCAGGTCTGCAAGAACCAAGAGATTCGCTGTCGATCCTTGTAGCAAAGTCAATCCTCTTGCCCTTCCCTTATCACCATCCCTGTCTCCCCTTCATCCTGGAACTTCACCCTTTGTAGAGAAATGTTTTAACACCACAGGAAAACCAAACCAAACCTACCTCCTCTGACTATTAACATTGTAGTATTTTATTTTTCTTGTATATATACTGTAAATTTAGCAATCCTTTGATATTGGTAGCTTAAAGATAATTATCCTCTTTAAGTTAGGTGTTACTGCATGCATTGAAACCAGCATTTTTAAGTTTTGCATGGAATAATACTTGCTATTCTGTAATGGTTTGCAAGTTGTCAGTTGTAATATGACAACACAGTACTGTATATTTTCTGTGCATGATAATACTTTTAACATGAAATCTCCATTGTTTTTTTCTATTAATGCATGGAATTATTTTTGACTGACCCTGCATGATTTCCTTCTTTTTTTTTTCTCTCTTCACTTGCATGAACGTTTGGGTTTGCTGCCGTGCCTTGCCTCAACAGCGGCAGGTAAGGTTCATATAATTTGCTCTCTGATTTAGCTTGTTTTGGTTATTTTGGATAATGTGTTTATATCCTTGTGATTCCTTTATTTATTTTTACTGGTTTTACATGTGACTTTAATTGCATGGAAGATGTGTGTGTTAATTTTATTTATGTATGACTAACATCTTCTGAAGGTGATGCTGAATTGGGATAAGAAAAGTAGCAAGCTTACTACAGCTTGTTTCAATAATAAATGGTATAAATCAAAATTTAATAATGGAAATAGTGGTTCCCAATTCACCATCGCTCCTGTTCTTCACACCTCACCCACCCACAAACATCCCCTTACCCCTCTATCCTTGATCCACCAACCTGTCTTCTATTCCTTGTCCAAAACCTCCTCATACCATCCTACTTGAAAACAAGAAGCATCAGCATCAACAACAAACAATGGATCTCGAAACAGTTCTCTGACGCCTGGCTCGATGTGTGTCTTACAGTGTGCCCCAACCCTGACACTCAGTTTACTTGCCGCAGCAGCCAGTGTATCCCCCAGCACCAGTTCTGCGACGGCCTGGCGGACTGTACCGACGGGAGCGATGAACCCTTTGGGTGTTCCGGAAGCTGCCAGCCCCACGAACATCGGTGCAGGTGTGACTTATGACAATAGCTTATCATTGTAATGGATATGTCAGGACAAACCTTGATAGGAGTACTATTATCTTAATCATCCAAATGTTCTGTAACTCCCCTACCTGCTAACACACAGCAAACTCCTCTAGCCCACACATAAGTGACAAGGTATACCATTTAATGTTGGTGGTATTTTAGGAAGGGTTGTATTCTTAGTCCTATTTGTGTCATGGCTCTTGATACAAAATGTCAGCACCTTCATAGATCACCGTGGACCCTGACGTCACATAGTATCAATGAATATGGATCCATTCCAACTCAGAATTACTGTCTCTTTTTTCATAATTTTAGTTTAGATTATACAGTAAATATACATTGTACTTTGCCTTCTAGATGAAACTTGAGTTAAGGTTATTTATTGAGGAATAATGCCATGGTTGCTCATACTTACATGTTGATGGTGTATCTGCCAGCAATATTTTCTTTTAATTTCAGGTTTACAAGGTCTGAATGTTGAAGATGTTTATGTTCTCCTCTAGGAGTACGGAATGTATAACCTTATTATTTTATATTGAAACTCTTTCTTTCTAATATGAAATACAAGTACTGTACTGTACGGTATTAAACAGTTCGTCAGTATGGCATCAAGAAATATACAGGGTGGTCCAAATGTCTGTTATGAGCTCTTTATGTTAGAACTGTTGGGTGATGGATAATTGCTTGCAGGAAAGTATAATTGAAACTAAATCATGGAACTTGGTAACCCCAAAACTTTCTCCTCACTGATTTGCAGCATCTAGCATGTTTCAGAATAGGATCATGTTAGAGAAAGTAAGAATTACCTGTTTTGTGTCAACTATTAAGGTAGAAAGTAATTTTTCCTGATCATTAATATTCTTGGTGTTAAAGTATGAATTTCCTGTTTAGTGTCAATAGTTAAGGTAGAAATTAATTTTTCCCGATTATTAATTTTCTTGATGTTGGATGGGCTACACACCCTACTCCTCAATTTGGCTGCATATTATAGGCATTGTATGTGGTTGAATCTTTGTAAAACAGTACCCTGGTAGGTTAAAGGTAAATTAAATTTGAAATACAGTGTACTTGTTCATAGACAGAGTGGCCCATGTGACAGAGAAACTATTATAAGGTTAAATGGTCAGAGAACTAGACAATCACAATCAGCAGCTTTTCAGTTATGTAGAAAATTTAATTTATAATAGCAGAGTTTTTAAGTCCTGGAATTTATTTACTTTAAGTCATATTAAAATTGTCTATTTAATAACACAGTAGTAGTTTTCCTAGGTTCATAGGTGCATAGGTACAGTGGAGTACTGTACATAGGAACTTATCTAATATTTAACAGAAGCAAATGAATTATTACACATTTCATTCCTTCTTTAAATAACTTCTCTCCTTTGCAAGCTCTCTTCAAAGTTACAGTGTTTTGACTGTGTTATGATGTTAGTCCATAGAAACATTACATATATCAACAAGTTTCCTTCTTTGATACAGGAATGGGCGATGCGTCACAGATGCCAGGTTCTGTGGTGGTGGGAACGCGTGTGGGGACGGGAGTGATGAACCGGACTGCCATCGGCCTGTCCTCACTCTCCCACCGGGAACGAGAACTTCTGTCTTGAGCAGAACCCCGGAGCATACCAGTGAAACCGGCCAATGGGAGGGAACAACGGAGAGCATTAATGAAGGTGGATATTTACTGGGAGGTACACGACCGTCACCTGTGCCAACCACGGAACAGAGTAGCGTAAAAAACGCATCTCCTGTGCTGTACATAACCTTAGGAGCACAAGAGCACCATCCCACTACCACAACAGTCAGGACCCCAATGAGAACAACAACTGCAACCAATGGTGAAAGTTCAGATAACAACATGGCAGAAGTTAAAGACAGGGAAGAAACTGCAGGTGCTATGTCACAGCCACAGAGTAGGAGGAAAATACCTGCTGCCATTGACAGGAGCTGGAGAAGAACAGCTCAGTTCATGCCCAGAATAGAGGAGTTTTTGAGGGCTGCAAGGGAGGACCAGAGATCTCTCCAAACATCCTCCTCGTCAAGGCACAGTCGAGCTTTGTCCAGGAGTAGGACTTGGCCTAGTGAACATATGAGCAGTGGGGAAAGTGGTAGTGATGTAGAAAGCAATATGGACAAGCAGGGTACTAGTAGACCCTCTCCAAATAATGGCATCAATATTCCCGTTGGGCAGGAGAGTGGCTAATTTCTGTTTGGAAAGTGAATTAGATGATAGAGATGAACAAGACTTGAATAAATAATAAAGTGATGTGTATGTACGTTAAGTGTGTGTGAGAATGTGCAACCAGTTTGTAATGACAATTTTATAAATTGTGAAAATGGATGTACAGTACTGTATATTGAAAAGAATAAGTCAAAGTCAGCTGCTATTTTAGTATATCAGTGTTAAAAAGATAAAGAAATATATTACATCACAATGTTGATATATTAATGTTGTGAGAGGAGAGTCCTTTTGTATATCTAGTTGAGAAATACCAAAGATTGTATGTATATTTTGTCCTGGTTAGGACCTTATAATGTTATCTAGTCTGTATGAAAATGTACTTATCATTTACTGTTGAGGAGTCTTGGGCAGACTGTCCCAGTTTTTCAGGCAGATTCGGGGAGAAAAGATCCTCATTATTCACTTGCCCTAGACAGTGACCCAGAGACCCCAGTTAGGATTTCTCAGCATCAGTTTCCATAATTGCCACAGAGATAAAAGTGAGGGAGCTGCAAGTGTTGTGGCACCATCCCTCCCATACCATGCTTGATTCTTTCAGTATGCTTCTTGTATTATGCTCCCTCCTTTACTAACCTGCAGTATAAAAGGAAAAAAAATGATATATTCACCCTTTTGTTTACTCATTTTTTTTTTAATGAAACAATGCTAATTTGTTGAATCATCAAATTAGTATTGTTTGCTATCAGTATTGAGACTGTATGTAATATCATTGCATTATACTTCTTCATAGCAGTGTACTGTATATTGGGTTTGCATTGCAGACAGTCCATAAGAGAACTTTTCTTCTGGAGTTCTTGCAGTGTAGTTTCTTCCCATGAGTTTACATTATTATGGGTATCTAAAATTTAAGTGAGTCCTTAAATAAGTCATACAGTTTATAAACCTTTTGTTTAAAACATCACACAGTACAGCAGAATACTTTTGTGAAATGTTTACAAATGAAGAATGGTTTTTTTTATTTCATTATTTACAAGAAAAGTGCTGGAATAGTAAAAAATTGTTTGAAAATCTCCAGCCACAATTACCATGTTTCAAGTGGGTTTGTGTGGTTGAGGATGCTGTGCCTTCTTACTACAGACAGTCTGAACTCTGGTGGTATTGAATGGTTCAGTCACTCTGATAGCAGTCTGGAGAGTTGGTCTTATTGCAACTGTCTTTATTTTTTATTGCACAAAGGATGGTACCATTATCCGAATCAAGTTGAAAATCATTAACATTTTATAAATCCTATAATGTACAAGCATTCAGGATCACGTCTGCAAGCCTATGAAGAGTGAGTCAAAGTAAATTACAATACTTCCAATTTAAAGTATAAAGCAGTGGTGGTTTATGCTAAAGATTTAAGCTGAATTACATTGTGGAGAGCTGCTGTACAGTATAATTATATAAAAGTTAGAAACCATTATCGAGTATGCCTGGACTCTATGTATCTTTTGTATGATCATCTTGGTGCTAACCTTGCCACAAGTTTGTCAAAAGCAGGTGATAGAGGATTCATACTTCTAACAGGTTTTTCCCCTCCACGACTGGCTTCATCATATTATAGCCAAGCTGCTCCAAAATATTTTCTGATATGCCCTGTGTGCTGCTTGCTTTTATGGTTTGTTATTCTGTGTTACATAGTCCATACACAGTTCATAGCACATATCCAATTATTGTCAACCATTAGTCTCACTCTTTTAGCTGCTGGTATAAAGTGGCTTCTGTATCCTAGGTATTTCTGTATTTGTTGTGATCACTTAACTTTCAGGCGGAGTGGATGTGAGTGTTAGTGAAGTTGATGGAGACAGAGATTACATTAGTATGCTTAGTCATGCACTAAATTTTTGTCCAAGAACATTTTCATTTTGCGAGAATTTTTGCACTGCATTTTGTTGAGGTACTATTTCATGAAGCTGATTTTTTTAAAAACAATTGCACACTGAGTTTATGTAGCAATATTCTCCATCCAATATACCATAGTATCGGGAGTTTTATTTTGTTCATAAAATTGCTGCTGAGTAAAACAGCACATATTAAGAAGAGAGAAAATGCCTTTACACTATTGTAAAAGATTATAACCACTGAATGGAAAACATTCACTAGTCCATACATTATTTTTGCATAGCTAGCTAAGGAAGTTTTTTTGTAAAAGCATTCTGTACATATATACAGTATATATGTATATACTGTATATATAGTAATATATAATAGTGGATATAATTGTTTTGTTACTCAGCTATACATGCTTGCATTATGAGCAGTCATAAGTTGGTCCAGCTTGTTGGGCCAGGGTTAAGCTTGACCCCATAGACCATACATATATCCAGCATATATATAACTATATCATATGACCCTTGGCCAATCTATGAGTCATTGATTATATTGCTTAACCTTCTTAGTCCACTTGTACATACAGCTGCATAGTATAATACACATATTGTATTTTTAAGCTTATGTGATATATTTATGTTGTACTACATTTTGAAGTATAAAAATTTTGTAATAAAGGGTGGGTATATATTAACCTTGTCTTTACTAAGCATTTAATTAACATGAATGGGAACTGTTAAAATGTCTGAATATTGAGTGATAAGATTACCAGAAAGCTATGAAATTTGTAATGTTTCAGCCAAGGGGATATCATATGCTGAACAATATCAAGACAACTATAATAATAAAGTACTGTATTATGAATAGGTAAGGCACTAAAAATGTGGGACAAAATTTATGAAAATCAGAGAGAGAGAGAGAGAGAAAGTTAAATTTAGGTTTGAGATTTTGCGATCCCCACATCTCTTGCCCAGTTACCAGTGCAAACAAGTAATTGAGCAGTTTGTGTGTGTTCGAAACAGAAAGAAACCAAGGAGGAGGGGGAGGAGATCTTTTAGAGAGGGGTGAGTGGGTAATGACAAGGACTGTGGGTTGGGTACTGAGAGAAGGATAGGCCACCCAATATCATTTTGGTGTGGTTGTTGTGGCGCCTCTAGCGGCCAAAAGGAACCAACACTCCAGCTCCAGTCTGCTTCCCTTTATCCTGAAGAATTTTGGGGTTTTCTTTACTAGTAACGCACAAGACATTTGATATTAATTATTTGGCTATAGAATGAATAATTACATTCATTGTGGTCAAACTACATAATTAATGGTGATGATATCTTCGACATATCTCATTAGTGATTCCTATTGGCCGCTAGGTGACTCTGCTGTACCACGATGATCAAAAACTAACCTAGCGCGGCCGGCGAGCCGGCTTTCCGCTTTCACCATTCACTCCTTTCGAGTTTCGAACTTTCGAGTTTCGACTTTCGAGGGCAATCGAGGCTTTCGGCTGTTAAAATTCGGCAGCTCTGCTTTCACTCCGTTTAGTTGAGGACCGGATAGTATGCAGGTCACACGACTATTTTCTCTCCCTCCAAGTTTCCAACTCGAAGGTGTTTTGAGTTTCTGTAAGTACTCCCGTTTTTATATCAGTTTTAAATGGATTGTGGATGATATAGTACTATTGTTAGATGGGGTAATTCTCTGATATTGGGTTTATTACAAGAGTAAATTTATATATTTTAGGTAGGGTACATAGCGTGTTTCATATTATACACTCCAAGACAGTAATGAAGTGTTCAGTTATTATAGTTAACCCACAATGTGTCATCGTAAATATACCCTTGATATAATTAGAAAGTTGTGTTGCTTCCGTCCTCTGTCAGAATGGAACCTCATTAATGGGGTTGATGTGGGGGCAATACTTTAAGGGTTTGGGCTCCCCTTCGGCCCTAGCTTTTAGTTCTTCAAGTGTTCCTCGTTTCTTTCTGTTTCCTTCCTGCTTGCTGTGTGGTTGGCATCATGGCGTGAGCTGGATTGGGTCAAGATGTGGATGGGACCTTAAGTGTTATACAACCGAAAAAAAAGTCAAGTGAAAATTTCCTTCCATCGTTGTATTTTAGACGGAAAGAATTTGGTAGCACATTTAAATATAATAATAAAACTCATTACGTCAACGCATGCATCCCCCTTCGATTATAATTGAGGGGTAGTAAAGTCATACATATGTTGATCTCTATAACCAAGAGGATTAATATGATGGAAGGAAAGTTTTGGTGGATAATTTGATTTCGGTTGTACCCACAAGTGTCTTACCTCGTTGGCCAGTGCTGCTGATGCTTCCCATATTTACTCCTTGACCGACTTGTTCCACCAGCAATGTAAGATGATGATGTCTGTAACTGTTATTATTATTGATTTGGTAGTTATGGGAATTGTTATTAAGTGGGGAGTTTGTAAATGTTGAAGTAAAAGCATAATAGTTCTCTAACGTTTATTGTAGTCAAATGGAAATGGTTGATATGTCTGGAAAATATTCACAATGTGTATACTGTAACATACAGTTTATAAGTGTAACTTTGTGAGAAGGCTCCACCTCTAAGACAGTGCCTAATTTTTGCCTGGTACTCTACAACCACTTCCAATCAGCATTGTTACACTTATCCATGGAGTAAACTTTTTTGAGCCAAATATTTCCTTCTAATCGATTCAGAGCAGTCAATAATTCCATGTGAATGATGTGATCACACCTCACAGGCTGAGGGAAATGGTTATGTAGACTTTCGCGGTTGTAATTATGAGTGGGTTTAGTAGAACATCATTCACACATTGTATCAATTTCCAAATCGGTCTTGTACAGACGAAGATTAGGTCATCTCGTAAGTAGTATATGAGTGAATTTGTGGAAAAATAATGTAGGCTATTGTTCATTTAAGGGGAATAGGCGAGCCCACACTTTAATACGAGTTGCCAAACGGCATTTTGATGGCGATTTCTAGGCTGGAAAAAATGTCCTATGTCGGGCAAAGTTGTATTGGGCTTCCTATTGTGGAACGACTTATTATAACTTATTCAATATTTTTTACATATTTTTAACTTATCTTGGACTTATTTTCATACGAATACAGCCATGAATAAAAATATATATCCTATTATTTCAGAAGAGGCTTTTTAGTCCGATTATACGCAAAGATAACAAAATTAGAATGATATACAAACTTATACAGGCCTTTTATAATTTTATTTTACATTTTACGTCGTCAATGATAGTAACAGTACTAAATCACAATAAGATGTTGATAATATATTGGTGTCCATACGATACGGTCTCCGCTGCTGCAGCAACACGTAAACAAACCAACCCAGCACCCAGTGCTTCCATTTTAGGGTAAAATACCCTAAACTAGGGTAATTAGATCCTCTTTAGGGTAGTGTTTAGGGTAAGGCTTAATTTGGGGTAATTTTAGGGTAATTCATAGGGAAAACATATTTTATGTTAAAATCTATCGAAAATTAAGAATAGTACTCAAAGCTGTTGTAGACATGAAAAGAAAGTTGAAAGTTAATTAATACTGAGGCTACATATTTATGTTGCTTTACAATTTTGCTGAACCCATCAAATTATCCATAATACAGTGTATTGGGGCATAACACAGATACCGTAAGTTTATTTTCTTTCACTGATAAACATGATGATCTTTACAAATAGAATTTATTTTAGTTTTTTCTTATATATGATCCTAAATGACTGTGTAATAATGCATTACATTATTCAAAGTTACGATGTTGCCGATTTTTTAGGGTAATACATAGTAATTTAGGGTAAAACTGGCTCGATTCTAGGGTAATATTTTCGGAGCTCATGGAGGCCCTGCCAGCGCAAGGTATGCATATTTCTAATGCTAATAAATGTGAAAATATGGCATTTCAACATTTTCCGCTTCATGGTATGGGTCATGCTAAATACAATTGTTAATATTTGTAGGCTGTTATACTCATGCAGTTCATGAAAGCCGCTTAATGCACACATTTCGACTTTTATTATTTACTAATTTATATGAAAAATATAGTATATTCAGCATATATTATGCGAAAACACAAAAGTATGTATTTTTTTATACATTTAAGTAAAAGGTCGTGAACTAGAACGCTAATTTTCTAGTGTAAAATAAGGTATGAAATTTAACTAAGTTACCCATGTCCAGCACTTAAAAGGTCGCAAATAAAAAATAGATCACCATTTGGCAACATCACTCAAAGTGTGGGCTTGCCTATTGGATCTATCTATAGCTCTTGACTCCTCGTTTCCTCCGGGATCTCGCTCTCAAGGGGGTGACCACGGCAGAAGTGTCTCCAGTTTTCCCTGTTCCAACACTCCCTCCTTACTTGTTCAAGCCCTACTCTGCCCCTCACGTTTCACTCCCTTACATACTCTTCCACTCTGTTCTGCCATCTAACTAGAGGTCTGCCTCTCACACCAGGTCCCACAACTTCTCTTCCATACACCTTGTTTACAAACTCCATATCTTGCATTCTCTCTACATGTCCAAACCACCTCAATGTATTATGTTTCACTTTCTCAACCACTCCACACTCAATACCAATTACCTTCTCACTCATACCACATCTCTCATACACACACTCATTACTTTCTCCATCCCACCTAGTTACTCCACATGCTCCTCTCAGATAACTCATTTCCACAGCACCTATTCTAGACTAATGAGTCCGACTCCATGTCCATGTCTCCGACGCATATCAGTGTTGGCAGGATAATATATAATTAATCAAAATTACAAAAAATAACATGCTTTAACCTTGCTTAATTTATATTTACGGTGTATCTTGACCTAAAATGAATGGATTCGAACGATATCCTAATGAACAACCAGCCGTATTTTTCCTACTATACACAGTTTTCGCTTGTCATTTGGCAATTATATAATAATATTTGTTATATTAAAAACATAATAACGCGTCAGATACTTTATTTAATTAAGGCATTATAGATCAAAACATCTGAGATATAAGAAGTTTAGACACGTCACTTTAGGAGCCCTTGAACGAGCATTATCATCAATTCAACCAATCACGGACGCAGAAACAAAAATCCGCTAGGAACCAGATGCACCAATCATTGGAACAGATTTTTTGTATATATATATATTTAGAAAAAAAGAAAATATTTGTAGGGTGCAGATGATGAGCTGAACCACAAAACCAATCACTGAATTGCCGAAATATGCTCAAATCTCGATTAGCTCGTGTGACCAGACAGTTAAAATTGCAGGTGAATAATTGACGAAAAATTGGCTCGTGTGACCACGCCTCAAATTGACAAATGAATCATAAAACTTAATAATTATAAGAAGGCTTATTCTCCTATAGCTACCACACTCATCCTTACTCCCCTTCCCCTTATACAAAGGCACAATTATGGCTCTCCTCCAATCCTCTGGCACCTCTCCCTGCCTCCAGGCCAATGTGCATCATCCATTCCACCACTACCTCCCCCCCACACTTTAACATTTCAGCAATTATCCCATCCACCCCTGGTGCCTTTCCCATCTTCAAGTTTCCTATTGCTTTCCTAACCTTTTCCCTTCCTAGTCTCCCTGTACACCCTGTCGTCTACTACCTGCCTCCATCCCCATTCATATCACCACCGCCTCCCCTCCCGTCCCCTCATTCATCAAACGATCAAAATGCCTCTTCCACACTTCTTTGACTTCCTCACTTCCACTCACAGTAACTCCATCCTCTCTTCATTCTCATGATATCAGACTTTCCTTCTGCTCTTTCTCTTTTAACCTCCTTCCAGAATAATTTATTGTTTTCTTTAAACTTCTCACTCAGTTTCCTACCAAACTCCTCGTCCACTCTCCTTTTACTCTCACTCACCATCCTCTTCACTTGACGACTCTTACATACATTATATTCTCTCTTCCACCTCTTTCAGTTCCTCTGTAATGTTCTCCTGTATGCCTTCCTTTTCTTCTCTACTGCATTTTTCACTTCAACCACCAAGCACTCCCTTTCTTGCCCCTTTTCTGTGTCTTGTATCCCACTGCTGTCCTCACCACTCGTGTCTTAAACATTTCATACACATTATTCACTCCCACTCCCTCCCCTATACCCAGCCTTGCATCCTCCAGCACCTCATCCACCCTCCTCTTATATACGCACTGTCATTCAATCTTCCACTTGCCACCTCCCTCTTGTTTCCCTCCTACAGTACTCCCACTTAACCCTGACCTTAATTAATCCTCATCAAGACTGCAAAATGTCCAGAGCATTGAACCTTTCCTCTCATTACTTTTGCATCCATCACATCCTTCCTTAATCTTTCATCCACAGCTACATAATCAATTAAACTCTTGTTCTCCTATCATCCCTTCTCCTCCAGTATATCGGTGTATCATGTTAGTATTCAAAGAAGGTGTTGACCAAGAACAACCCCCTCTGAGCACAGATGTCTACCAGATACTCCCCATTCTCATTCACTCCTTCCACACCTCATTTACCAACAATGCTTCCCACTTTCGCATTCATGTCGCCCATCATTACAATCCTCCTCACACTCTCAAACACTCATTTAGCTCCTCCCAGAAATCTCTCATCCTCTCTCTCTCCCCATCTTGTTCCTCTGATTCACTGGTGCATCTGCACACGCCCACGCATACTTCACCAATCCAATCTTCCCCGTCAACCACACCACTCTCGTCCCACACTATCCATGTGCATCTACTCCCTTCCACACCCTTGGTGATACTAGCATTGCATACCCCTCCCTCCCTCTTCCTGTACAGGAAGGTTTCTGAATCCTCCCCACTATGCCACGAAACAACAGAATATCTATTAGTAACATTGAGGTGATTTGTTTCCTGGCATAGTTTGGAGAAATCGGTAGCCCCCCAATTTACCACCAAGATAATCTCCCCTTAATGACTATGACTAATTTGCCAGACTAATATAAAGGAATGACTGTTGGGAATATATTAGATTATTGATGTACTGAAATAATACAACACAAGATTTTGGAATATAGGTGAAATAGTTTTTATTACATTGCTTTACAGTCATGAGTAAGTTTCAAAAGGAATTGATTAAACCTCTGAATTACAGTAGTCCAGTGACAGCATTCTGGAGTGTTGTTGTTGTTCTCCCGGGGCAGAATAGCCTCGGGCCCCACAGACCCTGGTACACTCTGGTCGCAGTGAAAAAACAAATTAAAATAAAGGAGGGGGCCTCCGGTTGCAGTACACCTCACGTGGATTTTTAAACCATGTGTGCAGATCTCATCAAATGCACTAGAAAGTGACCAGATCCTACAGCAATCTTTATTCGGTAGATATTCTGGAGTGTGTGTGGTGTTGGCAGCCCTTGCAGTACCTGTTGGCAAAATTGATGATGCTGAGGCTGGTAAGTATATAAAGGGGATGGTCTAGTTTTGGTTTGTTAGAGCATCTTGATTCCTCCAAAATGACAGGAAACAGGACCGGGTGAACAAAAAATAATGGTTGCCTGGAATAGTTTGGAGGAATCAGTTGCTCCAGAATTACCAAAACTGAACTTCCCGCATTAATTGTTTGTTGATTTAATCTAAGACATATGTAGGAGAGAAAACTATTATGAAGACTGTAATAGTACCGTTTTATGATGAAATTACCTAATTGTGATATCGAAAGTATTTGGAAAGAGAATTGTGATTAAGGATGAATAGACCAAGTGAAACAATGATTGGAGGGAAATGTAATAATGAATTTATTTGTGGTTGTATAAGATCTATACTAATGAAATATTATGTTGCAGGTGGTGGTGATGATGCAGTATAGTGGTCTGATGCACCAGTACACACTCCTAACTCTTATTGGATTGGGAGGTTCAGCATTGTGCAGACATGTGTACTGGTGCGGGGCTCCACTCTCCTGAAGATTGTACAGTACCATTCAACTATACACACACACCAACCAACCAACCAGTAGTGGGGTTGACTGTGGTGTATATGTTTGTATGGTGCTTGCTGTCTTTGGGAGATGTGACCCCCTTCTCCCTTGGTGCTGGGGACCAAGGGGGAAAGTATTACACTCTGCAGTTACCTGAAGGAACCCCGTTGGGCCCCCCGTATGTAAGGGGGGCCCGGGGGTTTCCTAAGGGGGCTTGCATGAGTGATCTCCAACTTTGCATTGAAGTAGCATATCGTTACTTTGATATGCCCGAATACGAATTTCCAAATTATTTTTATTGCATTTTTTTTTTTAATAAAATTTTGTGACTGGATTAGGGCAACATGTTCTCCGGACACTCTTTGAAGTATCCAAATATAAAGGTGTGTACTATGAGAGATTGTTTTATTAACATTCCTGGAGAATAAAGATGTAGTTGGTGGCAAAAACTTCACATGTTTGTCCTCAAAGTGAAGAACCTCTCAACGTTGAGAATGGTTTTTTACTTCTGTTGTTTGAACTCCAGCCATGGCTGTAGAAAAAAAAAAATATACCAGTCCATAGACAGCTTAATATACAATGAAACAAATTTATGACTATTATTGATAATCCAGAATACTAGTAAATTATACTAGAATTATCCACTGTGACAATACAAATATGTTACAGTACTAAGAATTCTGATACTAAATCTGTTTAATAGCAAGGGGATATTCTCTTTTTTGTTATCATTTTATGTTACCTTTTATCTAGTACTCAATAAATTCATTCTTAAAAACATCTCGTGGTGACACTGATGCATTTTCACCCTCCTAAGATATTTAAATAATACTTACACGAGGTATGATGGCTCAGTCAACTGGGTTCGTGTGGGTTGCTTTTCATTTAAGGGGAGAACTCATTCTGCTAAATTGGAGCTCCTTGATGCCTCCCAAACTATGCCAAGAAACGGGATTTTGGAGGAATCCGTTGCTTCACATTTACCAACACCTTGCATGCTGTCCCTTTCTGTCCATCTTTCCTACCCATGATACTGCACCTGTAAATTATACCAGAAACTTAAAATGGTACAGCTGTACTAGTCCACTTGTAATCCAAAATGTTTATCCACGTCTTCTTCGAATTTCAATTTCTTTAACATACGAGGGAACCCATTACAACGCTTGTCCAGTTTAATATTTGCTTGACTTCCCTTAATACTCATCAGGCTATTTGAAGCAAGCCTGGATACATATTTTGCATTGCCAGTGTACATCTTCCCATTTGGTGACGGCAAAAATATATATAGTACTGTACTCTTTCAAATAACAAGCAATGCTGTTTGTTTACTTTCAAAATTCCATATCTCTTTCAACTGGTAAAGATATTTTGGTTATCTTTTGAAAAACAAGAGTAATAAGCAGAGAAAGAGTATATGGAGATTCTATAATCATGAGGAGCATTGCTGTATACTTCTAAAACTTGGCCCTTGAAGAAACATTATTAATATTGGTTGGTTGGGGTTGAAGAATAAAGATATACTGTATAGCCACAATCAAATAACCATCGACACATTCCTTCCATAAATAAATCGGTATCAAAATCTTACAACACCTTACCTCAAATCAACCCCCACGATTATTATTATGAGGTGCTGCAAAATCATACATGTGTTGTTCTTTATTACCAAGATATTTACGAACATGGAAGGAAAGTGTTGGAGGATATTTGATTGTGGCTGTACATGTCTTGTGCCAACTGGAGAGATGGCAGTAAGGTGACTGGTGAGGAACTTTAATTAAGATGTGGACTGAAGGAGCTGAGTACAAGAAGAGACTGATATGGCTTGGTCATATGGAGAGATGAGGGGCAAAGCATTGGGAAGGGCTAATGGAGTGGAAGTGACCAAAAAGACATGGGAGCAGTGTTAGAAAATATATGAATAATAGAGAAAATACAAAACAGACGTGATAGATGGGGTCAGTTCAAAGCACACCATCATTTGTCTAACCTCATAATCAAGAGAAAAATATGTTTAATTAATATGACGCCTGTAAAAATGATGCCCAATTAACAAACCCTTTGTATATAGTTTTTGTTAGGAATACTCACAGTTAGTAGATGAGGTCATTGTGTCCATCAAACAGCATGTGGACCAAAGATGTTGAGGATTAACCAGGCAACAGCAACATACAAGTACCCTCAGGTGACTGTCCCATTCCAGTAATGTTCACTCATCTGGAACAAGATAACATTCAACTCTCCAAATAATTAAAAACACAATACTGGCATTCATACTCCCTATTGTGTCCATAAACTCATCATCATCATTTCCCTTTTTTTAAAGGGTGGGGAGGCTCTAGCATCAGTGCAGGACCCCCAACAGGCAAGGGATCCAGCTCTGAACCTTTAGTGGGATAATTGTTTGAGAGCCGGGTCCCCTACCCTCACTCCCCCACTGTATCGTAGGGGATAAAAGGCTGACTGCACCATCACAAGAATGGTGGCCGATGGGAACGCCACTTCCAACACCAAAATATTCAACCATGTAAATAATTCAAAACACAACACTGGTATTCTTAATTCCTGCTGTGTCCAAAAATATTCAACCCTCTACAGTCTAAATAATTCAAAATACAACACTGGCATTCTTAATTAAAGGTATATATAACACAGTACTGTACTCACCAGTTTCTTATCATTAATGTATGAGTCCCCAAGAGGATACAGGCTTCACAAAAGCTCAGTACTGCAAAGCAAATCCATATCCTCCTTCTAGTCAATGGCATACCCTCTTCATGGCTGTAGAATCACCAGATGCTGAACAAGAAAGGTACAAGTCAAAGAACACAATCCAACAAATATTACTTACAGAACTAGAAAACCTGCATTTCAACTAATTTTTCCCGACTCCTTGTAGAGTATTGCTAATTTGCTACTGTATCTACAAAGTACTCACCCTACTCTGATCACATAAGCACAAGCTGCCACAAACATACATGATGAAAAGATAATTTGATCTCATTTACAAGCAGACTGCAGCACAAAATCTCTTATAGCAATCAGTAAACATCTGTTTCATAGTATTCCAATACAGTAAGAAATGGGCAAAACAAAAGGATATATTACATATTTTTTACATATTCGGAGAAAGGCAGGTCTCTCTTTAGAGTAGCCTTAAATGTGCACATAAAAAATAGATACTGAAAGTTTTACATTCCAACTTCAGTTAGAAATGAATACTAGGTTTTTCTTTTATGACACATGGTTACTGAATAATTCACTAGAGTAGGAATGTTTTCAAAACTTGCCCATGGCACTGTATATGCAACAATAAAATGCAAACTATGGATATGGAGTGATGTATTTGAGAATGACTTATCAGTGAAGCGACTAACCAGAACAGATGCTCCATACTGAACCACAGGAGAAATGCCATCAATGAGTCAGTACAATAATAAGAGGAGAACAATAATTGCTTGCATGGCATATCCTGATAAAGTTAAATGAGTGAATCACAAGAAAGTTATACAGTATAACTTTACCTACATACGATTGCTACCTATACTTTATACAAAGGCAAGTCTTCTCAAATTACCAAAGAGACACTGACAAAGTACTGGACACTTCAATTTTTCTTGTCAATTACTCACCGTTCTAAAATGGGGCCTTGATACTTCCTATAATGGAATACCATAGATGCGGCAGCCGACCCTGACCTGTTGATCATCGTAACCTTGTAACACATGTGTAAACATTGCATCCAAGTTCATGCATAGGCCAATTTTTATGGTACAATTCATATAAAAGAAACTATAATGTCATTGTTATTTTACTGACTAAATACACAGCTAGTAATGAAGAATACCATCAAGGCATCAACTATAGCCGATTTAAATTTGGGTGTATGAAGCATAGTGCAGTGGGCAGAGAATAAGGAGGAAGTCTGGACTGCTGTAGGGAACATTCTACTTTCCCGCCTTCTACCATTTACATGTCATTTCCTCCACTACCAGCAATAAACAACAGTATTGCAATGTCAAATATTTAGTAAATAGTTTTCCAGGAAAAAATGGGTACAAGTTAACCTATGGATAATGCTATGTCATAGTGCAACGCAGATAATTTGTAAACAGCATAATAATATAATGGATAAGCTGAAGGCCCTACTTTATTCCGTGGAGGGCAGTGTTTGGGTTATACGTAAATAATAATCCAGCTACCACGGTATACACTATCAGATACTCAAAATCGACACTAGTTGTTGGCATTCTTCATAATTGGCTGTATATTTAGTCACTCAATTAACAATGACATTATTGTTTCTTGAATATAAACTGCAATACCATAATTATGTACAACCTCAGATGCAATGTTTACATAATATGGTGATGCTGGTGTATGATGATCAAAGGGTCTGAGTCACCCGCCGCGACTACAGGATGACCATGAAAGTTCCTGGTGGCCAATGTCAGACTTAATTATGTCATTTTATGTTACAGTACTCCAACCCATTCACAAACAGCCCATGATGTACCTGTACGTCGGCTCTATTGTTTATCTATGGAGCCGTCGTATCAGTACCACGCCATCGTATACACCATGGATATTCTTGAATATGGGCCACGGAACCATCAGACAAACCTCTCATACTCGGTAGTTTTTTGTTAACCTTGTGTATACCAGTTAGCTCACCTCTACAGTGCCTACTACTGTAGTTATCCAGGAAAAATGACCAACGCAGGATATGGAGTGATGTGCAATATTACTGTACTGCAGGGTAATGTGTCCAGTCCTCCATCTCTCCAAGGCATCATCATCATCATCAATCTACAATGACAGTCAGAGTTACGTATTTACAGTAACGGTATGTATATAATGACACACACCTTTACCGTCACCTACAGTCAATATATATATGTTGAAATAAAGGTAATTATTGTCTATAGGTATTATATAATGACACCTTTACTGTCATCTACCGTCAATATATTTGTTGAAATAAAGGTAATTAGGATCTATAGGTATTATATAAGGTATTTATTGAAAGAATTACCGTTTTGTAGCAGTGTTCCCAGATCCGGCTAGTTCCCAGTATTTTGCCCCAGTCATTTCCTGTACTTTACCACGGTTATTTCCCGATAGTTTGCCCAGGTTAGGTCCCGGTAGTTTGCCCAGGTTAGGTCCCGGTAGTCTGCTGTGGTCTAGGTTAGGTCAGGTAAGGTCAGGCTAATTTCAAAATGCCCCATTTGAATATATATGCCCTATCTTGGAAATTTGCGGAAGAAATGTCATAAAAGAAAATAGTCTTGGAATGGTCTAAATAAGTGGGTAATGAAGGTAGAAAATCCGTACGCAATAACGGCAATTCTTTCAATATTTACCGAAATAAATGGGGCTTTATTTTTCCCTTATATCTCCTCTATTATTATATTTCAATGGGTTTTAATGGTACAGGAATACATAAAATAAATTACCTAATATCCCTATAATGGTGGAATTTATGGCAGGCTTTTAAAATCACACGTAGAAATGATTTTAATGAAGAGAAGACGAGCCGGTGACAGTCCTCGGTCCGCCATCTTGGATATATACAGTGGTGCCAGGTCTGTTTTCAATCAGTGTTGCCAGGTCTACCTTGACGAAATTTCCCTATTCCTTCAACATCAGGATTTCCCCTTTTACCTCAACTTCAACAACAGAATTCTCTTTTTACCTCTACTTCAACATCAGAATTTCCCTTACATACCTCAACTTTAACATCAGAATTTCCCTTTTTACTTCAATTTAAACATCAGAATTTTCCTTTTTGCCTCAAATTCAACATCAGGATTTCCCTTTTTACCTCAAATTAAGCATCAGGATTTCCCTTTTTACCTCAAATTCAACATCAGGATTTTCCTTTTTACCTCAAATTCAACACCAGGATTTCCCTTTTTACCTCGATAATTCTCTATTTACTCTTGAAAATTGTCGTATATTTACCATTTCCTTGATATTTCATGTGGTAGAAATTTCCTCATTTACTCTTGAACAACCTTTATATTATTTCCCATTGGTATGTACCTCTAACTTTCCATGTTTAGGGAAAATTCTCCATACCTGACAACATTGCTCTCAATTAACGATGCTGTTTTTTGTTTTGTTTGTGGTCTTTCCAACGGCACAGCTTAATTTTAGTTCTGCTTTTTTTAAATTTTTTAATTCTTTTCTCTTTTTCTTTGAGACAGAAAACACGAACAACGAAAAAATATATAGAAAGAAAGGAGGGACAACAAACAGGAAGGAAATGGAAGGAAAGGAGGGACAGGGAGAAGGTGATAGAGGGGTGAGGCAGAAAGCACGAAGGAAATAGAAGGAAAAGAGGGACAGCAAACAAGCACGAAAAAGAAAAAAAACACAACGAAAGAAATAGCAAACACGAACGAAAGGAGGAGAAGGAAATGGAATGAAAGGAAGGCCATATGAATGAAGATTGTCACCCGTAGCAACAAACAAACAAGCCAAATGTAAACATACACTATAACTGACCTTGAATTTGGCGTGTTCTCGTGGTGATATATATTCTATTATTGAACCGAGTCACTGCCCATGGCCACGACCTTCTTAATGTGTGTGTGTGTTGTACGGTCATGGTGAAAAGTTGATGTGCGTGTGTGTGGTCACGGTGTAAAGTTGGTGAGTGTGTGTGTGTGTGTAGTACGGTCAAGGTGTAAAGTTGACATGTATGTGTGTGTGTGTGTGTGAATAATAATAACAAAGCCCAGGCACTGTAGGCCTACTTACCGTAAAGAGACATGTGTGTGTGTGTGTATGTGTGTGTATGGAAGGAGATAATTATGTGTATTTGCATAATGGTTGGGACAAAAGACTTACAAAACCATAAAGGCTGTTAATCTCAATAATAATCCATCCACTAACCATGAAGGACCCTGTGATCGTATATGTAAATTGAATGCTTCTGATTCCACCAGACTATGCTACGAAACAAGCTCCTTTTATAGAGGTGGTGTTTCGTGACAAAATTTGAAGGACTCATTTATCTCCAATTTTCTGACTACATCACAGGGTCCCTTAACAAAGATGGCATTGTAAATCTATCTAAAGTCGCTGGAGATTTGGTGATTTTTATACGGTATATATATATTTATTGATTTAATTATATATTTCGTTATTTATTTGTACTGGCATAATGGTAAGGGGGAAAGTGAAAACACAATCATATTTCAATATATATATATATTACATCAATATCACAGTACAATTAAATAAGTGCCATTGTGTGTGTGCGTGTGTGTGTGTGTGTGTGTGTGTGCCGACAAAGAAGTGAATTCTGAGAGAGAGAGAGAGAGAGAGAGAGAGAGAGAGAGAGAGAGAGAGAGAGAGAGAGAGAGAGAGAGAGAGAGAGAGAGAGAGAGAGAGCATCAGTGTGTGTGTGTGTGTGTGTGTGTAAGTAGATTGTGTACGTAGGCATGAAGATTATGTAAGTAAGTCTGAAGTACACATACACACACAGAATATTTAATACGATTCCACAACACGAGTGAAAATTACTGAACATCAAATTATAAAGGGGGAGATTCTCTTGTTGGTGAATTGGAAGGTCTGTGTTGATTCCTCTAAACAAACAAACAAAATATGCCACGAAACAGATCCCCCATTATAGTACCATTGAAGGAGTGTCTACATGTGTGTTTCCTGGCATGGTTTGGAGGAATCAGAGACCTTCTTATTTAGAGACGGTCACGGTGTAAAGTTGATGTGTGTGTGTGTGTGTGTGTGTGTGTGTATGTTTTTGTGTGTGTGTGTGTGTGTGTATGTTTTTGTGTGTGTGTGTGT
>JAWQEG010004686.1:0-20000 GCA_033782935.1 Petrolisthes cinctipes | reverse complement strand
GCCTCGAAAGGACCAGTAGGTCTGTTGCTGTTTGAATGTCCTTTGTAAAATATTTGTAATCCTCCAGTATGATGATAAGGTCAGTGTGTGTGTGTGTGTGTGTGTGTGTGTGTTCTTCCTTACCCCCTGTTCGTGTGTGTGTGTGTGTGTGTGTGTGTGTGTGTGTGTGTGTGTGTTCTTCCTTACCCCCTGTTCGTGTGTGTGTGTGTGTGTGTGTGTGTGTGTGTGTGTGTGTGTGTGTGTTCTTCCTTACCCCCTGTTCGTGTGTGTGTGTGTGTGTGTGTGTGTGTGTGTGTGTGTGTGTGTGTGTTCTTCCTTACCCCCTGTTCGTGTGTGTGTGTGTGTTCTTCCTTACCCCCTGTTCGTGTGTGTGTGTGTGTGTGTGTGTGTGTGTGTGTGTGTGTGTGTGTTCTTCCTTACCCCCTGTTCGTGTGTGTGTGTGTGTGTGTGTGTGTGTTCTTCCTTACCCCCTGTTCGTGTGTGTGTGTGTGTGTGTGTGTGTGTGTGTGTGTTCTTCCTTACCCCCTGTTCGTGTGTGTGTGTGTGTGTGTGTGTGTGTGTGTGTGTTCTTCCTTACCCCCTGTTCGTGTGTGTGTGTGTGTGTGTGTGTGTGTGTGTGTGTTCTTCCTTACCCCCTGTTCGTGTGTGTGTGTGTGTGTGTGTGTGTGTGTGTGTGTGTTCTTCCTTACCCCCTGTTCGTGTGTGTGTGTGTGTGTGTGTGTGTGTTCTTCCTTACCCCTGTTCGTGTGTGTGTGTGTGTGTGTGTGTGTGTGTGTGTGTGTGTGTTCTTCCTTACCCCCTGTTCGTGTGTGTGTGTGTGTGTGTGTATGTATATGTGTGTGTACTACTTCTACTATTACTACTACTACTACTACTATTTCTACTACTACTGCTACTACTAATACTACTACGGTACTACTACCAGTACTAATACTATTACTGCTACTACTAAGAGAGAGAGAGAGAGAGAGAGAGAGAGAGAGAGAGAGAGAGAGAGAGAGAGTGGAGCAGATTTGATATAAGGATGATAGAAATCTGCCTGAAAGACCTTGTAACACACACATACACACACACAATCAATCAATCAGTCACACACACACACACACACATACACAAAGAAGCATTCACACACACAAGGACAATTTGTTTTTTCAAACACACACACACACTCTCTCTCTCTCTCTCTCTCTCTCTCTCTCTCTCTCTCTCTCTCTCAAGGAAATAAAAAGTGAACATTTATTTTATTCGTGGATTTTATTGACAGTAAATTATAACATTGTTGTTGTTGTTGTTACGACTTTTCTACGGTGTCATAATGTTCAGAAAATATGCAAGGAATGAAGGAAGGAAGAGAGGAAAGAAGAGAGAAAAGAAGGATGGGAGGGAAAGAAGGAAGAAGGAAGGAAGGGAGGAGGGAGAAGGAAGAAAGGAAGGAGGAGGGAGAAGGAAGGAAGGATGAGAGAAGCAGGAAGGAAGGATAGGGGAGAAGAAAGGAAGGAAGGATAGGAAAGAAGAAAGAATAGAAATACCGAAGAAAAAATAGAAAGAACAAAATAAGAGAAAATAGCAAATGAAGGAGGAATGAGTAAAACAAACAAGAAAGACAGGAAGAAAGGAAGGAAGGATAGAAAATCAACAAACAAGGAAGAGTAAAAGAAAGGAGGAAGTATAGAAAGATAGGAAGGAAGGAAGAAGAGGTATGGAAGAATAGGAAAGGAGAGACAGAAAGACGAGAAAGAAGAAGAAAGGAAGGAAGGAAAGAATAAAACAAGAAAAAAGAAAAAAGAAAGGAGGGAAGGAAAGAAAACAAGAAAAATATTAATAAATAAAGGAGGGAAGGAAAGAATAAAATACGAAAAAATAAAAAAATAAAGGAGGGAAGGAAAAAATAAAACAAGAAAAAAGAAAAGAATAAAGGAGGGAAGGAAAGAATAAACCAAGAAAAAATAAAAAAAATAAAGGAGGGAAGGAAAGAATAAAACAAGGAAAAAGAAAAAAATAAAGGAGGGAAGGAAAGAAAACAAGAAAAAAAAAAAAAAATAAAGGAGTGAAGGAAAATATAACACCAGAAAAAATAAAAAAATAAAGGAGGGAAGGAAAGAAAACAAGGAAAAAATAAATAAATAAAGGAAGGAAGGATAGAACTAAATAAAAATATAAATCCTAAGTGTAGTTTAAGGATTAAGTTGCCCCACATCCCTGCCACTGTATGAAGGCTGGTCTTTGGTGGGGATAGGCGGCATCATCACCTCCTCACTGCAAAATGTAAACAAACGATTATGACTGTGTTTATCATGTCACCAACGGCACCACAAAGAAAGTAGGCTATTTATGTTTGTTGGAGATAGTATACTCTACTACTACTACTACTACTACTACTACCATTAATTTTACGACTACTACTACTACTACTACTACTACTAATAATAATAATAATTTTACTACTACTACTACTACGACTACTACTACTACAACTTATAATAATAATAATAATAATAATTCTACACACAGTCTCTTTCTCCCTCTTACACACACACACAGTCACTTCCCCCCCACCACTCTCTCTCTTTTTCTCTCTCTCTCATACAATACTTACATCTCTCCATCCTCTTCCTCCTCCTCCTCCTCGTCCTCATCCTCCTCCTCCTCCTCCTCTTTGCCTTCTCTCATACAATACTTACATCTCTCCATCCTCTTCCTCCTCCTCCTCCTCGTCCTCATCCTCGTCCTCCTCCTCTTTGCCTTCTCTGTTCATACAAGCGTCACAGCAGCAGCAACATGACCTATAGCAGGAACCATCGTGTCTACAGAACCACAGCAACACACCCACCAACGCCAAAACACCCAATATCACACTCCATGTTATTACCTGTGAGATAGAAAGTGAACAGAGATTTAGAAATTAATAACACACACACATAGACTATAAGTATATACACACACACACATGCTGAGGCTACTTACATACATACATACATACATACATACATACACACACACACACACAATAAAGTATACACAGAAATACACACACACACATGCTGAGGTTACTTACATACATACATGCATTCACACACACACACACACTAAAGTACACACACACACACACACACACACATGCTGAGGTTACTTACTTACATATATACATACATACACACACACACAATAAAGTATACACAGAAATACACACACACACACATGCTGAGGTTACTTGCATACATACATGCATGCATTCACACACACACACACACACTAAAGTATACACAAAAACACACACACTCACACACCTGCTGAGATTACTTACATACATACATGCATTCACACACACACATAATAAAGTATACACACAAACACACACACAAGTTACATACATACATATATACATGGATTCACACGTTGATATATGCACACGCACACAATAAGGTATGCACATACAGACACACACACACACACACATATATATATATATTCTGGAATGACGAACCTAAAATAATCTTCTGTTTACTTTTTGTGTCTCAATTGGTGTGTGTGTGTGTGTATGTGTGTGTGTGAGTGTGTGTGCTGACTAAGACCTTGACACGTGCGTGAAACCAACATAGAAATGATATATATATTTCAAGATGTGAACACGCACCTCGATGAGAAGTACACACACACACACACACACACACACACACATATATATGGTATATGTTACACACACGCACACACACACACACACACACACATACACACACACACACCTTAAATAAAAAAAAAAATGCACACATACACACACACACACACACATACAAACACACACTAGCACAAATTGCATACGTACAGTACATACCGTACATATATTCGCACATACATACATACATACACACACGTGCCCAAGTTAACACACACACAGCTGGCCTTGTTGGTGACCCTGAGTGTGTATATGTATGTATGAATCGACCCTTCACCTTCATGTATTACTTGCATGCGCGCGCGCGTGTGTGTGTGTGTAACAAGTACCATATAATTATGTGTGTGTGTGTCTGTGTGTGTGTATAACTCTGACCATATATGTGTGTGTGTGTGTGTGTGTACCATATATGTGTGTGTGTGTGTGTGTGTGTGTAACTTTTACATATATATATATATATATATATATATATATATATATATATATATATATATATATATATGTGTGTGTGTGTGTGTGTGACATGACTCGTGACTCATACGATACACACGCATTTTCCTTAACTCATAACAACTCGTGCGTGACCGTAACTCGTGTGTAATAACTGGTGAATGAATGATGATAACTAGTGGTCCACTCACTTGGCCCATTGCAGCGTCCCCAGCCATCTTCTCCAGACAACATGTTGGTTTGCCATTCTCCTGACAGCATCTTTGTGGTGAGATGCACGTGTATATGTTGTTGGGATCATTGGCGTCTCCTTCTTGGTCAGCCAAACACTCCACGTCACCTGTATGTCCACCTACACACACACCTACAACACACACTGATAAGGAGAGGGAGAGAAGAAGGTTAAATGGTGACAGAAGTGAGGGATAGAGGGGGGGGGGAAGGATGTAGGAGGAAAGGGATAGAGGAGGAGGAAAGAAAAGGGAGGGGTAATGAAAGAGAGAAGAGACAGAGAAGGAGGAAAGGGAAGGGAAGGAAAGAGGAGGAAAGAGAGAGAGGAGGAGGACAGAAAAGGGAGGGGTAATGAAAGAGAGAACAGAGAGAGAAGGAGGAAAGGGAAGGGAACGGAGAGAGGAGGAGGAAAGGGAAAGAAGGGGTTGAGGAAAGAAAAGGGAAGGGGAGAGAAAGAGGGAAGGGAGAGGGAAAAAGAAAGGGAAGGGAGGAGAGGGGTAGAGAAATAGAGAAAGGAGAGGAAAGGAAAAGGGAGGAAAGGGAAAAAGAGTGGACGTTGAGAGAAGGGATGAACAGGGAGAGAAAGAGGAAGAAAGAAGAGACGTGAGAGGAAAAGAGAATAAAGTAAGGAAGAAAAGAGGAAGGAAGTAGGATAGAGAAAGAAAGGATAGCACAGTTGAAAGAAGGTAGAAGAAAGGAAGGAGTGAGTGTGTTTGTGTGTGTGTGAATGCTTTTGTGTATGTGCATGTGTGTGTTTGTGTGTGAGTTTAATTGCTTTTGTGTGTGTGTGTGTGTGTGTGTGTGTGTGTGTGTGTGTGTGTGTTTTCCATTTTGTTACTGTGTGTATGTGTGTATAGATAGCTCTTTTGTGTGTGTGTGAGAGAGAGAGAGAGAGAGAGAGAGAGAGAGAGAGAGAGAGAGAGAGAGAGACTGACTTACCTAATAGTATAAGGAGGTGTGAGATGATTAGGGTGTGGTGGTGTGTGTTCCGATGGTGTGACATATTCTTGAATAACACCTGTAACACATTGATAATACTAATTACACACACACACACACACACACACACACACACACACACACACACATAGCAGCAAAAGAGTACACACACACATACACATACACACACACACACACATAGCAGCAAAAGAGTACACACACACACACACACACACACACACACACACATAGCAGCAAAAGAGTACACACACACATACACATACACACACACGCACACACATAACACCTTTAAGTGTTAACCCGTAATCATGATTTATGTCACAATATGCTAGATCACAATTTTTGTACCAAATTTTTGCTATAATTATGTTATGAATACAACCACATTTATCAAATAATAATAACAACGTCTGTCATGGAGCTTTGACTCGACAGACCATTGCTTAACTATTGCCAAATTTGTTAAGTGTTTTATGTATATAAGTGTAAAGAACGCAATAAATGTTTACTTACTTACTTACTTACTTACATACAGTAGCAAAAGAGAACACTCACACTCATACACACACATAGTAGCAAGAGAACACACACACACACACAGTATCAAGAGAGAACACACACACATATACACACAATAGCAAAAGATCTCACACACACACACACACACACACTCACTTAGCTTCCACTTTGTCAACTGCACCGGAACTGTGTCTTGACATGTGTGTGTGTGTGTGTGTGTTGTTTATGTAGGTGTCATGGTGTCTCCCGGGCACCAGTACACACACACACACACACACGCACACACGATTGCAAGAATGACACACACACGCTATCCACCTACTCTTTTATTATCATTATTATTATAAGTAGTATTAGTATTAGTAGTATATTATTATTATTATTATTATTATTATTATCTCTCTGCATTGAGAGAGAGAGGGGGGGGGGTGAGGGAAGGGAGGAAGAGGAAAGGGATGAGGAGGAAAGTGGGGATAGAGGAGAGGGAAGGGAAAGAGTACCATTGATGGCGTCTGTCTGTTTCCTGACATAATAGTTTGGAGGAATCAGCTACAGCCTTTAATTTTCACTGTTGTTGTTATGTTTGTGTATTGTAATGTTTGTAATGAATGCGTGTACTGTAATGTCTTGTATCTACTGTTGTTGTTATAGGTGTGTATTGTATTGTTTGTAATGAATGTGTGTACAGTAAATTCTATTATTATGTAGGACCCTACATTACACACACATAAACTTAGTGGTGTATAATGACACACACACACATAATAAGAGAGAGAGAGAGAGAGAGAGAGAGAGAGAATTGCCAGAAACCACCCTCTCTACACATAATTATCACAACATACACTTCCTACCCTGTGCGTGTGTTATTATTATATAGAAATAATGACAACAATAATAACAGTAACAATAATAACAATAATAATACGTACAAGTTCAGTGTGTGTGTGTATATATGTTTTGGTGACCCCGTTGGCAAGTCGTTCCTAAGCAGCAGCAGTTGTCGTCGTTTGTTATTGTTCGTTGGTGTGGGCGTCAGTGTTGCCAACCTTAGGGTAATCTCCCTACATATAGGACATTTCGGCCTCATATCCTGGGTCTGTAGGGTGGTAGGACAAAAAAAAAACGTAGAGCGTTACGACTTTTTGGTATAAGTGATAACACGTTTTGCAGCAACAAAATACTATATAAACGGAAAAGAAATATGTTATAAAAATGCCACTTAAAATTATCTATTACCCCAACTATCATAGGTATACATTAAAAAAATAATGTATGAAATCATGAGAAAAAATGTTGAGTTAAGGTTGGGTGGCTCTGGAAGTTTGTCTGTGTTAGAACATCTAACCATGCAGTAAAACCATGACATTCTTAAATATCCCCTTCAAGGAGGTCTAACACTCGTCTAAAATGAATATAACGTGCTAGACATAACCACTACCCTCTGCTTGTATAGGCCTACATAGAGGTATATTAACAAATTTAACCAAATGACTGTCGAGCACCGTGACGTCACATGAAAACTCCCTATTGTCTCTTACAGTGAAAAAATATTAAGTAAATAATTGAAATGCTTAACACTTTCCCCAGATTTGCACCTGTGTGTATGAGAATGCATAGATTGTGTGTGTGTGTGTGTGTGTGTGTAATTCATTTATTTTTAGCCGTATGTGTGTCTGCACACTGATGAGTGTGTATCCTACGCACATACCATTAAGTTACTTATATGTATGTAATTTTTATATCGGTTTCATTTGTAGTTTAATTCATTTTCATTAACATGAATTGAACTATTAGTCATGATCACACTCGATGTCATTAATTATTTTAGTCTTTGGCTGCACTAAAAGATTGATAATATAATGAATAATATACTGACAAATTATGTGTGGCCACTTTTCAGTGAAGGGTGGATGTCATTGTTTGGTGGCGAGGACTAAAACGCACGTGTTTCTATGGATTGGATGACTCTACTATGAAAGTATGACAGTGTGGTTGGGGAGCATCCAAACAAACTATGGTAATAATGGAACTACCCGACAGATTTAGTGGATATGGAGAGTAAGTTTGTTGTTGGATAAAAGTAAGACTGACAAATATGGTTGGTTCGGGAGGATCATAACGAACCAAGAGACAAGTGTGGTTGGTTGGGGAGGATCATAACGAACCAAAAGACAAGTGTGGTTGGTTGGGAAGGATCATAACGAACCAAGAGACAAGTGTGGTTGGTTGGGGGGGATCATAACGAACCCAAAGAAAAGTGTGGTGGGTTGGGGAGGATCATAACGAACCAAAAGACAAGTGTGGTTGGTTGGGGAGGATCATAACGAACCAAAAGACAAGTGTGGTTGGTTGGGAAGGATCATAACAAACCAAAACCACTGTGTAACTAGTCCTATAACAATGCGTGACAAACTACCGGCTCTAATTCCCTGAGAGGCCCAATATTATCTCATCTACATGTATGTTTCAAATTGTTTTATTTTTAGCATGATAAATTTACTTTGCAGTAAGATAAAATGTTGCCTATTTTAGTCCTGCAGTAAAGAGAAAGTACACTTCTTTTTTGTTGCTATAATATATCAGTAAAAATAAATCCTCCAAGTAATTGATTAATATTTTCATCCAAACTTGCCAAGCCGTAGGTCAATGAAGACAAATGTAGGGTAATTTCAGTGTCTGTAGGGCGAAGAAATCTCAAGGGGTTGACAACACTGGTTGCCAGGTGCAGGGAAATTTCTGTTTTAGGGAAGTTTGAAGTCTACACAAAGAAATTATTATTGTTCAAGAGTAAACAGATAAATATCTACCAGACGAAATAAAAAAAGACCGTCAATGTTCAAGAGCAAACAGGGAATTATTGAGGTAAAAAGGGAAATTCTAAAGGTGAAGTTAGGGAAATTTCGTGAAGTAGACTTGGCAACACTGTCATGACAGCTACAGTTTATAAATATAACTTTCAGTGCTTCCACTTTAGGATAAAATACCCCATTTTAGGGTATTTTGACCCTCCTTAGGGTAACATTTAGGGTAAGGCTAAAATATGTAAAATCTAGGGTAATCAAGCATTTCTTGGGGTGTTTCACCTCAGGCCACTTGTTTACTTCTTGGTAGAGTGCTTTCAGGAAGGACCTGCTTGAATCTAAGGTAAATAATCTAGCCTTTTCTACTGATATTTGTATGGCTTGAGCTAGAACATAGATTTGATTGATACTTTGCTGTTCTTAGACATACTGTGATTACTTAATCAAATCACAGAGGCATTATTACAGTATTATTAGGCCTAGGGCAGTGGTCTTCAACCTGTGGGCCATGACTGGTGGGCCACGGATATCTACTAGGTAAGCTGGTAAGGGGGAAAATATATACAAATAATACAGAAAGTGAAGAACTAAAATGTATATACATTTTGTATTTTACTATTATTATTCTACGAATCTACCCTCTTAATTATCCGTGGCCACCATATATATATATATATATATATATATATATATATATATATATGAGAGAGAGAGAGAGGGGGGGGGGGAGAGAGAGAGCTCACGCCCGTAGTTTTAAAAAAATTGAGGGCCCTTACTTGAAAAAATCGTAGTTTTAAACACCCCTCCCTATGAGGAACACTCACTTGCCACATCACAAAACCTAAATATTATTGGAATTAAAGGGATGAGTGGCTAGGGAGGGTGGACCATGCCTTATTGAGACCCTGTATTGAAATATGAAATAAAAATAAAAATAATATCTATACACATGTATTTAGAAACAAATTTGCAAGTAATTGCAACCATATTTTCGTATTTATAACACATATTCATCTACGGGGCAAGTTCCAGTTACTTTTCTGAACACCATAAGGATACGTTGGAGTCGATTGGACACTCTAAACACACCCTGGTCCTCGCCGTTCTTCACCGCTGACTGGTGAGTCGAACCACTTGAAGTTTTTTGGCCATAAAATATATGTTAGTAACTTATCTATTGGGATATTGAGACGTCCACCAACAAAAATTGTCGAGAGTGACCTTATTGCACAAGGGCAGAAATGTTGACAAGGTTCAATATATGAAATGTGATCCATGCCAATACTTCATATTTCGTGCTTGTATAAAAAAAAAATTGAACAGAACAATATGACACAGATGGTTTATGTGTTAGAACAATTGATTAATGTAGAGTAATGTATGCAAACCTGCGTTTATCATACATGTATGCACTTGAAATGTTGGTCCAATCCAGTAACTTAAGTTACAGGAAGACAAAAAAATCTGGGTTAGTCTTCAACACAACAATCAAATTTAGGCTTATTATCAAGGAAATTATTATAATCTCTCCATTAATAATGTTTGTTTTAATATTTGATTGGATATAAGTAATATATAGGGTGGTTATAGTCCCAAAATTTCATATTGTATGAGTATATTATATAGTTTTTAAATGATTTATTAAGGTACACTCAGGTCAGTGATACTAAGTAAACATGTGTCCATATAAACAAAGTACAGTATGTATGTTATTTCATCCATCAGACGATCCTCACCTGTGACCTAACCTAATATCAACTGTGAGGCTGTCTTCTGGAGTCTTGAAGCTCGGCAGATTGCTGACCTACTGTATACCTACAGATATGTTACTATAGCATGCAGAGAGAGTAGAGAGAGGACACTAGTGGTTGTGATTAATTTGCAATGTTGAACGGCAATCAGTGGAGTGAGATTGTTTGACAGAGTCAGAAATGAAACAGTGTGTGGGTCACGGCATTTGTATAAAGAAAAGCATGCAGTTTAAAATATGCAAATTCCAGGTTTGTTTATTCATATAAGATGATGAAGGGTTCAAGATGTATTTTAGAGGAATAGCATATATCCATAGAATGTAATATATATACAGTAAATTACAGTGGTGTGTAATACAGTATTTATGTAACCACAGCGAATGTACAGGGACAGTTGTGTTAACTAATTATACTGTAATTTCCCAATAGGTTGCCCGATACCACAACATCTGCAGGTCCTCATAACTTTGAGATGTATGGCTACTGGTGGACATCAACTGACAATTAGTGACTGCTATGGAGTGTCTCAGACTAGTGTCAGCAAATGTCTGTGTGTGTGTAGTAAGAAAACCTCTGTGGGTAAATTAACAATACTATATTACCTAATGAAAATAAATATTTATTCTGAAAAATTATAATATATCACATAAATACACTCATGATATGAAAATGTATGTATGACAAGAAAAAATATAAATAAACTGTAATGTGTGTATATTAGAAACACCTTTGTGGAACTGCACAGCATTGTATTACATAATGAAAATTAATGTTTATCCTGGAACAATGTGACTAGTTAATAACAGGTTTTGTATCATTAATTTTATGCATCACAGTGAATTATAAGAAAATATAAGTATGACAATATATTGACCATTATCAGGAAATAAATAAATATAATCTGTATTACCTAATGTATTATTACTGTATTACCTACTGAAAATATATATAAAAGGAGACTAGTTATTAAGAGGCTTTGTATCAGTACAAACATTCTATATATCACAGTTATATAGCACATGAATACATGTCTTAATGCAAAAACAAAAAATCATTGTCCATGATTTTAAGATGAAGTATTAGGTATACAGCATGTTCGTGCATGGCACTGATAAACTTTAAAAATATATCCTCCACTGGAAAAAAGAAAACATATTATTCTACAGTGAAATGCTAAATTAATGTTTTTTTTTTAATGTTTAATGTTCACGGGCCATTCAATAACAAGCGGGTCGCCAGCTGACATGTGTGTGCAGTGTTCGATTTCATTGTGCGGCTTCGGCGTGTATCATGTGCGTAAAATACCCCAACTTCTTCTTACTTTATGTGGACATTTTCTTATATCATATATTTATTTCGAATATATGTGCTTTCATATAATTTGTGCTGGAAAACGTCCTCAATAAACAGTAAATAAGGGTTTCCTCGACTCGTCCAAACACTACCAACATTTCAGGATTGCCACTCCATGCGCAAATATACACAGAGCGACCACATCACCTTACAAGGGCTGCCAACTGTGAATGTAAGGGAGCAAGTGAGATAGGGAGTGTTTAACGCTAAGGCAAAATTAGCCTCACTCACACTAGGGTTAGTGAGAGTGTCGAGGGTAAGGGACCCTGAGAGTGTAGTTTAAAACTATGGGTGTCAGTGCCTTGACGTGTGTAGGACGGGTTCGTTTCATTCAGTATGGTACGTGTCAGATTACTGCGTTTTATTTATCAATTAATTAAAATAATATTCTAATTCTGAAGGGCAGTGGGCCATGAGTAATTTGGAATGCCAAAAGTGGGCCATGGGGTGATAAAGGTTGAAGACCACTGGCCTAGGCAAATTGTATACATCCTAGGCAGCTAGGCCCCTGACAGTAAATTTGAGTTTGAAATTATTTACCAATAGCTTATCGTGCATACTGTTATCCACTAACGACCTAGGCTATAAGACATGTGCGTTACAGCTTGCAATAAGTCTATATTGAAGGGAAATATTGAATATAGAAGTTACTTTCCTCACCTTTTTACATGATTCAGTACAGCAGTGTTTATGTTTTAACCTAACTTAATCTATTAGTTATTGTATTCAACCTAAATGCGTGTATTAGAGCAAATTGTTTGTTTAGGTTAGTATGTAAAATTAGGTACACATTGACATTGGATGTTAGGAACGTTTTAAAATATTTGGTAAGATTCAATGTAGTGGACGTACCACTACCAACATACAGCATAACTCATCTATAAAACATTAAATGTTGTTCAATTGTGTCTTCATGTATGGACTTTATTTATGCATTCTAAAAAAGTGTACATTTTGTTTTCAATTACAAATTGAAGTGATGAATGTGGATATGAACCATGGCATACACTAATGTGTTCAACAGTTTTGTTTCATAATGTAAACCATATTGAAATAATCATCAAATATTTTTCTAGGCGTGAATTAAGTTCCAATATTGGCATCCGAAGGCCTAAAGGTACGGGTATATGGAAGTTTACTATAATGTACAATATATACTAATCATGTGAAAAGCAATTTTTATATTCAGTTCAGTTATCAAAATAATTGTATTGTTTTGCAGGATTTTTTTTAAAACCATTTCAGCGTTTTGTAATTATAAGCTCACAATATGTGCGACACAGAATATATATATGTTTTGTACAATAACCTCTGTGAAATATATCGTTTACCACAGCTAATACTATCATATTCCTCGTTATTCAATAGATCAGATATAAATTATGTACACTTAAACACTTGTGATAATTGAAAGGCCATAGTTTCGTAAAATGTCAGTAAAATTGTGGAATTGTGAAATTTAGGGTAATTTGTCCAGTTTTAGGGCGTTTCAAGAGGAGGAGTTGGGGTAAAAAAATATTAGTTCGTGGAAGCCCTGATAAGGCTGATAACTTTATACTTTTATACATCTACTAATACTACTATAGACTGTCTGGGCTTCACATCACCTTAATAACTTATCACCATAATAACAGTACTATAGGAAGCAAGGTGAGAGAGAGTGTGTCACTGTGTGTGTGTGTGTGTGTGAGAGAGAGAGAGATAGAGTGTGTGTGAGTCAAGAGAGAGAAAGAGATTGGAAAGTATGTGTGTGTGAGAGAGAGGGAGGGTGACAGGGTGTGTGTGAGAGAGAGGGAGGGTGACAGGGTGTGTGTGCGAAAGAGGGAGGGTGACAGGGTGTGTGTGAGAGAGAGAGGGAGGGTGACAGGGTGTGCGTGAGAGAGAGGGAGGGTGACAGGGTGTGTGTGTGTGTGTGAGAGAGGGAGGGTGACAGGGTGTGTGTGAGAGAGAGGGAGGGTGACAGGGTGTGTGTAAGAGAGAGGGAGGGTGACAGGGTGTGCGTGAGAGAGAGGGAGGGTGACAGGGTGTGCGTGAGAGAGGGAGGGTGACAGGGTGTGCGTGAGAGAGAGGGAGGGTGACAGGGTGTGTGTGAGAGAGAGGGAAGGTGACAGGGTGTGTGTGTGTTAGAGAGAGAGAGAGAGAGAGAGAGAGAGGGTGACGGGTGTGTGTGTGAGAGAGAGAGAGAGGGTGTGTGTATGTGTGTGTGAGCCAAGAGAGAGGAAGAGACTGGAAAGTATGTGTGTGAGAGAGAGAGAGGGTGGGTGTGTGAGAGAGAGAGAGAGAGAGAGGGAGGGTGTGTGTGAGAGCGGGAGGATGTTTGTGTGTGTGTGTGTGGATGAGCTAATAAGAGAGAGAAAATGTATGTGTGAGGGAGGGTGTGTGGGTGAACTAAGAGAGAGAAAATCCAAGTGAGAGAGAGAGTGTGTGTGGGGGGGGGGGTGAGCTAAGAGAGAGAGAGAGAGAGGAAGAATATGTATGTGTGTGTGTGAGCTAAGGAAGAGAGACCAGTATGATCTTACCTATTTGTATCTTTACAGGATTGAGTCAAGCTCGTAATGTCCCGTATTTTAAAACACAATTATCATATTTTTCTTTAAAGTTATGTATGTTTTTGACACACTACTACTTCTTCTGGTAATATATTCCATTCGTCGGTATAACTACATAAAAGGTCCACGTGGCAAACATTTACAATTTGTGTATATTTCACAAGGGGACAATGTAATATGTTCATGTGTAATTAATTTAAGATGAGATTGCACTTATTTTTGGTATGATAGCATACCGTATCGAAAATTTCAGCTCTCCAGAGCCTAAGTCCAGTGTTTTCCTGCCATTGTAAACATTGGACAGTCCCAGTAGTCTGCCCAGGTTAGGTCCCGGTAGTCTGCCCAGGTTAGGTCCCGGTAGTCTGCCCAGGTTAGGTCCCGGTAGTCTGCCCAGGTTAGGTCCCGGTAGTCTGCCCAGGTTAGGTCCCGGTAGTCTGCCCAGATTAGGTCCCGGTAGTCTGCCCAGGTTAGGTCCCGGTAGTCTGCCCAGGTTAGGTCCCAGTGGTCTGCCCAGGTTAGGTCCCAGTAGTTTGTCCAGGTTAGGTCCCGGTACTCTGCCCAGGTTAGGTCCCGGTACTCTGCCCAAGTTAGGTCCCAGTAGTTTGCCTTGGAACTGGTTAGGTTAGGTCAGGTCAGGGTTAAAAAGTTATCTCCTCACAATATTATGGGCAACAATCAATAGAACAAGTAATATTTTGTTTCCAAGTTTGTATTGCCAATTTGGTCTTTTCTCACTTTTTCCAAACTTAATAACATGACATTTATCTGCATTATACTCCATCTGCCATTTATTACTCCATTCTACCATTTTGTCCAAGTCTTCTTTTTTAATTGTTCTATGTATCTTTGCATCATTGGCAAACATATTCATGTAAGTGCCATATGTAATATTTACTTCTATACCATTTATATAAATTAAGAACATTATTGGTGCCAATACTGATGACCTTCAGCCATGGAGAATAGTTCCCTCTTAGTACTGTTCTCATTTTTCTTCCTTCAAGGAAATCTTCCATCTATTTTAGTAGTTTTCCGTTCACTCCTCCTTTATGTTGTAATTTCCATATAAATCTTTAGTGTGGAACTCTGTCAAAGGCTTTTTTAAAGTCTAGGTAAATACTATCCACCCATCCTTCTCTTTCTTGTATTTTTCTGATAATCTCGTAGAGTAACTTAGTAAATTTGTTACACATGATCTTACCTTCCTAAACCCAAATTGTCTCTCCATTATCATATCATTTTTCTCAAGGTGTTCAACCCAATTTTTTCTTATAATTTTTTCCATAATTTTACACACTACACTTGTTAGTGATACCGGTCTATAGTTAAGTGGGTCTTGTCTATTTCCTTTCTTAAATAATGGGACTATATTTGCTTGCTTCCAACTTTCTGGTAATTTTCCTTGTTGTAATGAGTTTTGAAATATTATAAATAATGGCTTGCTTAGTTCTTTAGCACATTCTTTTAATACCCAACATGAAATTTCATCAGGTCCACTTGCTTTAGTTTTATCCACAGCTTCTAACTCTTTTTTCTATTTCTAATCTGCTCACTTCAAATTCTTTTAGTTCATACGTGTTTGTGTTTGTAGTTTCTTCTGGTGTGAATGCATTTTCCTTAGTGAATACAGACTGAAATTTTGTATTTAATATTTTGCAAATTTCTTTTTCTTCTGTATAAATTTTTCCTTTCAGTCGTAATGTTTTGAATTTTGTCCTTTATATTTGTTTTGCTTTTAATGTAACTGTAGAATAGTTTAGGTTCCTTACTTTTATTAATAATATCTTTTTGATATTCCACTTGGGCTTCTCTTCTTATCTTGGTATATGCATTTCTTGCACTTTTATATTTATTACTGGTATATGCTCTTTCACTTCCATGTCTACTGAATTTGTTCCATAAGGTGTCTCTCTTTTTCTTGGCTTCTATACATTTGCCATTAAACCATTATTTGATTTTATTAGTTTGTGATTTTTTGTTTGGTATGTATTTCTTCACTCCTTCATGATATATTTTGCAAAAATTCAAATATTGATCATGTTATCAATGTCCATCATTTCGTTCCAATTAATATTTCTGAAATACTTTTTTAATTCATTGTAGTTTCCTTTTCTAAAGTTTTGTATTTGGTTTTGTGTTGCCTTTGCTTCATAATTTCTCAAATCTATATTGGTGTTAAAGTCTCCTGTTAATATTAACCTTTGAGATTTATCTTCCATCCTTTATAGCAATTCTTTGAGGTTCTTCTCTGTGAAATTTATTAGTTCTAAATATTCATTATTATCCCATGTTCTTGTCTTTGGTGGCATATATAATGTAGCAACAGTAATTACTTTTTCTGGTGTTATAACATCTATGAGTGTGTGCGTGTTCATATATATATATATATATATATATATATATATATATGTGTGTGTGTAGCAAACCGCACTGAAAATTACGTATAAATATTAGTGATAAATATATAGGCCTATAATCAATAGACCAACTATGCCAGAGAAAAATTAATCTGGAGCAAATGATTTCCCCTCCAAACTATTCCAAGTAACAACAAGCCACCATTATTATTATTATTATTATTATTGTCCTTTGTGTTTGTTTCCTAGCATACTTTTGGAGGAATCAAGGCACTCCGATGTACCAAAAGTGTGATGATGTGTGGGTGTTAGAGACAGGTGTGGATCGTGTACAAGACTAAATAAGTTATGTTTATCTAGTGCACTGTTGCCACGTTTACGCCGCGCTGGTGTCAGAGAATGAATGTGTGTGTGTTTGTGTGTTGGGTAGCCGAAGTGTGTGTGTGTGTGTGTGTGTTGGGTAGCCGAAGTGTGTGTGTGTGTGTGTGTGTGTAGGGTAGCCGAAGTGTGTGTGTATGTGTGTTGGGTAGCCGAAGTGTGTGTTGGGTAGCCGAAGTGTGTGTGTGTGTGTTGGGTAGCCGAAGTGTGTGTGTGTTGGGTAGCCGAAGTGTGTGTGTGTGTTGGGTAGCCGAAGTGTGTGTGTGTGTTGGGTAGCCGAAGTGTGTGTGTGTGTGTGTGTGTGTGTTGGGTAGCCGAAGTGTGTGTGTGTGTGTGTGTGTGTTGGGTAGCCGAAGTGTGTGTTGGGTAGCCGAAGTGTGTGTGTGTGTGTGTTGGGTAGCCGAAGTGTGTGTGTGTGTGTTTTGGGTTGCCATGTGTGTTTATGCGTGTTGAGTGTCGTGTGTGGGACAGTGGAAGAAAGAGAGAGAATGTGTGTGTGTATTTGTGTGTGACCTTGCCTAATTAAATAACTTCTCTCCCACTGTTGTAACTGTCTAAGAGAGAGAGAGAGAGAGAGAGAGAGAGAGAGAGAGAGTGAGTGTGTGTGTGTGTGTGTGTGTGTGTATCCCCTAACTAAAGATAAGAGCCCACTGATTTGTACAAGCATGGAGGTGATCTCTCTCTCTCTCATTTCCGTTTCTTACCCAATGAATGGACGTGCTGTTTGTCAGGTTTCGTGTGTGTGTGTGTGTGTGTGTGTGTGTGTAAGACTTATTGTTGACCAAAGGTGTAGTTTAGTGAGACCTTCCCACGAAATACAAAACACACACACACACACACAAGGATGATACCTATTCCTAAACCTATACACACACACACCAGACTTTTGGTGAAAAGTTGCTGTTACACCCCGACTCCGTCCACTCCCCCCACCCTACCCCTTCCATCTGGGGCAGCCCGTCACTACAATAAACAGATATAAAAAATAGTCCCATTCCCACCATTGTAAATATGACAAATAAGTAATCATCCAGTCTGTACATGTATCATCTTTGTATATATATTACACCTTTAATTCTATTCATCCATTATGTCAATTTATTACGTATGTATATTTTCAACCCCAGGGCTGCAATCTGTTCAATAAACCGTTTATTATTATTATTACACACACACACACACACACACACGTGGCCTAACTAGAAGCGTACACGTGTAAGTTTTTATGCGTAGGTAACCTTGACTGGCAGGATGCATGTACAAACTCAGTAATACCAACACCTTGTATACACCTTAGCCTCTGTGTGTGTGTGTGTGTGTGTGTGTACAGAATAGCATATCGGCTTACGAATTCAGTAGGTATCATCCTTGTGTGTGTGTGCAGAATTGAATATCTGGTTATGAATGTGTGTGTGTGTGTGTGTGTGTGTGTGATAAGATGATTACCCTTTTTATCCTTCTTGTCTTTTCTTCTCTCACTCATCCCTACACACACACACACACACACACACCCTGTCCTTCCTTACGAACACACACACACACACACACTGTCCTTCCTTACTAAAATAACACACACAAACACACATGGTTAATATAATTATAATTTTTATACTGTATTATTTTTTTAGGTTAGGTAATAATGGCAGAAGGTAACGCAGCATCTTCATCACCTCCAAACAACAACAACAGCAAAGAAGACGATGATGACGAGGGAATTTTTGGGTTCGTGGCCCATGGAGTACTGAAGGACTTAGGCCCATTACAGAAGTGGTTAAGCAAGTTTCAACCCTCTACTACTTACAGGTGTCTCTCTCTCTCTCTCTCTCTCTCTCTCTCTCTCTCTCTCTCTCTCTCTCTGTGTGTATGTGTGTGTATCTCTCTCTCTCTCTCTCTCTCTCTCTCTCTCTCTCTCTCTCTCTCTCTCTCTCTCTCTCTCTCTCTCTCTCTCTCTCTCTCTCTCTCTCTCTCTCTCTGTGTGTGTGTTTTTCCATGCCTTCTGTTTTTCATTACCATACACACTAAGTGCTTTACTAACCCTATGTGATAAATTTAATCATCTTATATCGACAGCATACTGTATATAAGTGAGTTACTAAGATTGTGTTAAAAGGATATATATAGTTGTATGCTAAATTTAATCATCTTTTATCGATGGGGACTTACTATAGACCCTTAAATATAACAACAACAACAACAACACATGTTTTGATTTGTTTACAGAGTAGCCGGGTCGGAGTGGATTTGGGTTTTCCGTACACCAGAAAAGCTACCACCAAAACCCCAAGTTCTGAAACCTCAAAATCACAGCAAACGTACCCAGAAACTACTGAAAGAAATTACTGGTGGTGTAGAAAGGTATAACACTGATATAGTTGATACAGAAGGTGTATTTCAACGGACCATTTTTGTACAAGAGGATATAATTCATGTAGACGAAGATCAGTTGCCACTACCTCCAAGATTTCCAGATGACAATAGTAAGGGGAAAGGGGAGAAGGAGGAGGAAGAAGGGGGCTTTGAAAACACTACTACCACTACTACCAACACCAATATTACACATCAGGCCAACACTGACACCAACACTAACACTACACATCCTTCCTCAGACACACAACAAGCACAGGAAACAGAAGATGATGATGATGATGAAATGGAATTAGAAGCATTGATGGAGGCGTGGCAGAAGTTCCAGTCAACAGGGAAGCCAGTGTGTAAGCAGGCCATCTGCGAAATGGCCAAACGGTATCACGTTACGAGTGGCAAGTGGATGATTTTCGTGGATATGGGTAGAAAGGGTGATTTAATTTGGTCACGAATAGCCCAGGGTGTGGTGACCGGCAAGACGCTATCTCGCACAGCTAAGATAAACACTTTGGATCCCTCACAAGGCCCAAGCAAGGCTACACAGCATGTGATTTGTGTGTACAATGATAACTTTCTGGACGAGGATCAGGTGTTTGAGAGTGAGAGAACCATCA
>JAWQEG010004685.1:22500-35860 GCA_033782935.1 Petrolisthes cinctipes | reverse complement strand
AAATATTTCGAGTAAACTTCATTAAAACGCTTTAATTACAATGACGAGCACAGCAATATCAATCATCTTTGGCAACAACAATTTATGCACAAATGATGGACGAACGAAAAACATTAAAAGCATAGACAGCATAGACAGGAGATTGGTGCGTGGCAACACTTGACGTTACTGTATAATGACGACCCCCATTGTATTGAACGTGGCATAGTAGGCTCACTAGTAGTACCTGATACCAGTAGTGTTACAGGGTTATAATGTTGAGGATTACCGCCCGAATAGACTTCATATTTTAGTCTCCACACACTAAAAAAAAAAAAAAAAAAAAAAAAAAAAAAAAAAAAAAAAAAAAAAAAAAAAAAAAAAAAAATACACACACACGCACACACACACTCACACACACACACACACACACACACACACACACACACACACATTAACTAACTACTAGGACATAGTACAAATATAACTTCTCAATAACTAAACAGGACAGGAAGTCAAGGCCTTTCCCCAGCTGTGTAAATATAGCCTGGCAATAGTTACGTCCTCCTCGGTTGTTAGAATGAGTGTAAAGTTTGTATAACGGCAGAGTTGGGCAAGCAGGTATATTGATAAACAGGAAAAGTACGGAATTTGCTAACTTCTCCTACGAAAAACTATACTGTACTACGAATACTTAATTACTATATCCTGTGCACCTATTACCCCCATTATTCACAAAAATAATGCTCAGGTACAACCAACCTGGCAATGATAAAATAAATCAGCCAGTGGACTCAACTTAAATGTCCAACAAACCCACTCTCTCAACAACGTACATAATGTCCTCTCTCTCTCTCTCTCTCTCTCTCCTCTCTCTCTCTCTCTCTCTCTCTCTCTCTCTCTCTCTAAATGGGCACTGGAGCCAGGAGTCTTATGTATTTCTCGCTTGAGCTATAAAGTCTGAGTCGGGCTTCCTTCCCCAATGATCGGATGCCACCAACCTTACAGTTATCGGCTCTTAAATGTATTTAATACGATCTCATATAAAGATACTTTAAGAAATGAAATTTTTACAGCAACTTGCTATCTTTAATACAAAGTGCCTGATAACTGTCTTTGAATAAAAAAAAAGAGAAATTAATGTTATTTTCTTGACTCCATTGCGGATGCATTGATTTCCTCATACAACGAGGTTTTCTGTTTTCTCTATCAAAATAAATAACTTCCTTGTTATACAAGTTTATTTCTCTACTTTCTATCTCTGAACAATTTACAACGAAACAACAAACTGGTGTATCAGTATACCACCCAGACAAGCAACTAAACCTGTACAGAACACAGCCGAATTAATTAACGTAACTAAATAAACTGTCTTGCTCTACAGCCATCCTCCCGCCGTCCCTCACGTCACGTAGACCACCACAACAACAATGCTGGCGTGGGAAAGTGAGGTGGAGGAAAGGATACACAAACCACAGACGTGCGAAATTTGAACTGTGCGTCACAATTTTATTATAGCTGTACCACAAAGACCAATTCTACATGAGTCATCTCCCTGAGCAAATTGGAGTTCTGCCGATTTCATTAAACTATGCCGCTGAGATATTTTTGTCTGTTTCATGGCTAAATTGTAGGAATCAGTATCTCCTTTATTCGTCCACAAAAGGACTAACTACCTTCATATCACTCTGTAATGGTTGTTTAGGCTATTCATTGATTACATTTTATGCTAATTTTCCCATTCTTTTCCTCCACCCCCCCCCCTTTTTTTTTTTTTTTTTCCATCACCCATTTTTTTTCTCTTCACCCCAATATCCCATCCCTAACTCTTCTAAACTCCTTCTATTCATTTGTACACACACACCTTCACCAAAATTCTCCCTCACTCTTCACGTTCCACTCTTACTCTTCTGTCTCGTTCCTAATCTTCCACTTTCTCATCTATCTCCACATCCTCACTCACTCACTCTATACCCTCACCTTCCACTATCCATTCTGAGTCATGCATTCGTTTTCCTTTTCTTACATTTCACTGTCACCCACATGCACTTTCCAACTCTCACCTTACACTGTTCATTCCTTTTGACCTCCTCTCTCACCCTTTAACATTTACCCTTTACCCACACACACCCTTCACCCTCTCCCTCCACCGTTCAGCCTCACCCACACCTTTCACTATTCACCCTTCACTTTTCACCCATCGCCCTCACCCTCCACTCTTCACCCACCCTATCCACAACCTCCCTATTCATCCCATCCATCGTTTTTCCTCACCATTTGCCTTCCCTCATTGGCTGCCTTTAAATTCATCCATCCTTCACCCCAAACCTCACTAACTTATCTTGTCGCTTCTCCCACCAACCCACTCACTTTCCTTATCCTCCCTAACCACACACTATCCTTCCAAACCACATACTTTTGTGCTTACTGTCCCACCTCTCAATCACCTTCACACTCGGGCGCCATATGACCTCACTGTTGCGGCGCCTAATTTCAATCATTCAATCAATCAGTCCTAACCACATACTATAATAACTGATCTCACACTTCTCCCCCCACCAACCCACACTTACTCATTGTGTTTATCCTTCCCCTCCTGCTGCTTCCTTCCTTCCTTCCCAACCCCACACCCAACTCAGAAAAGGGCAACGCAGAAGTACCATATATTCTACCAACTTTTGAAATTGGAGCCTTAGATTGTCATTACTCTAAGGGGATCATGTGCTATGGGCGAATTAAAGGGTTATTGATTCTCCCAAGCAAGCTATGCAACAAAACATGCTTCCTTATTAGTATACAAGTAAGGAATCTGTGTTGTTGTATTGTATCGAAGGCTTCAATAAACGACCCCATTAATACTTCCCCCGACCTCATGGTTATTTTTCAATGAAATTAAAAGGCTCGTGTCAGAGTCAACAACTGAAAAGCTAACCTGAAGACGAGAGCTGAAGGAAGAATGACATAAGAAGTAAGTATCCAATTATTAGACCTCTTAGTTAGTCAACCCTTCACCTCAGCTTTCACCTCTACTCATCTTCATGCTCCCTCCCTTCCAACCCTTTCATCACCCTCACAATAACTATCCCACTCCTTCCCCTCACTCCCTTCCAACAACCCCTTCATCACCCTCACAATAACTATCCCTCTCCTTCTCCCTCACTCCCTTCCAACAACCCCTTCATCACCCTCACAATCACTATCCCTCTCCTTCTCCCTCACTCCCTTCATCACCCTCACAATCACTACTTCCTACTTCCATCTCGACCACTCCATCTCCTTCACTGTTGTCGTGTCACCCTCCCACCTTACCCTCCATTTCTCATTGTCATCTGCTCTCTACCTGCCTTCACTGTCCCTCGCCAACATCCTTACCCAATTTACCGTTTCCCTCCCCCTCCTACTTCTCCTCCTCCTCCTCCACTAAACCATCACTATCGCCACCACCCCCCACCACTATCACTATCCAACCAACAACATTAGTATCACCACCGACCCCATACCCACAATATCACCAAATATCACCACCTAAATAACCCACAAAATTGCCACTAAGGTTACTCATGCACACCTTCCTACTCACCATGCAATATCATCACTCCTACACCTCCTATTGCACATTGTCTCTCTTCTCCCTCCTTTACATCTCCTCCCACTTCTTCCTACACACTAGTCCCACCACATCTATCATGCCCGACATTCTTTACCCTTCCGTTGTGCCTCTCGAGTCATTGTAAAAATATGGATTGGGTGGTTGTTTTCACCTTTGTGTGTGTGTGTGTGTGTGTGTGTGTGTGTGTGTGTGTGTGTGTGTGTGTGTGTGCAGCCACAGGATTCAAGTGGTAGTGGGGGTTTGGGAATCCTTGCCTCCCTCCCTCACCTCTTGCCTCGATATTTTTACCTTAAGCCGATGACATCCTCTTCCATCTCTCTCCTTTTCCCTCCATCCCTCTCTGACCGGCTCATTCCTCCTCTTTGCACCATCACAATTCTTCTCTCTTCTTTTCCCTCCGTCTCAATTCCTGTCTCTCATTTTCCCTTCATCTCTCTCCTTTTCTCTCCAACCCTCTCTGACTCGCCCAGTCACTCTCTTTTAATTCATCAGTATTCCCTCCTTTCCATCAACTTCCTTCGTGTTTCCTGTCCAGGTTCTCTCTCTCTCATCTTCTCCCTTATCCTACACAGTCTTCCAGGCCTAAGGTGGTCTTGGTTAATTCATTATCTTGGCATTGAGTACTTGCTGTCCCTCCTCTCTCGTCCTACAGAGTCTTACAGGCCTAGGGCGGTCTTCTTTCATCCTTAGTCAATGTTATGTAATCATATGCCGTAGGTAAGTATAGGATCCCTGGATGATCATGTGTACAATGTGCTTAGGCGTCTGGAATGAGAGAAGTAGTGGCCATATTAATACACATTGATGGTGTTGACGATGTGGTACCGGTACGATGACTCCATAGACATACTACAGAGCCATCGTACCGGTATTACTCCATCTTGGAATAATCTTACATACGGTCCTTCTCTTTGTTTGTGGTGCTGGACTGACCAACGACTGTGACAGCAGCAGCAGCACGTACACACACACACACACACTGACGGAGGGAAGAGGCCAGTGGGACGCCGCCTTTAAACTCAGGTCGCTGCAAACTTCTGTAAACTTATTGAGAAAAAGAAATAAAAGGCACTTGAACACATCATTCATGTTGCCTCTCTCTCTCTCTCTCTCTCTCTCTCTCTCTCTCTCTCTCTCTCTCTAATAGTAATGCTTGCATTATTGTGCAGTACTTGAGCGTGTGTAACTTTTTGTTTGAGTGGCAGAGTTGTGCGTGTGTGTATCAGAGAGAGAGAGAGAGAGAGAGAGAGAGAGAGAGAGTTACAAGGACAAGTAGCACCTCAAAAGGTCTTACGACCCATACCAAGGAGGTACCGTAGGTTAGTAGCAGTTGTTAACTAATAGTGAGAGAAAAGTATAGTAAAGAGAAGGCTCTCCCCACCCACCTCTCCCACCCGCATTGCGGGTATGGAAATGGAAATGTACCTAACCCGGAGGAAAAAGGCCGGACAAGGAAATTTTTGTACAGGAAAGGAGGAAACAATCACTTTAACTCTAACAGGCTTGGCAGAACTTTGTCTAACTGTGTCTTGGACTGCTCTATCGAGGAACTATCAACTACCTCTGCTGGTAGCTGATTCCAGACATTGCAGATTTTATATGTGAAGAAATTACCTAACGTATTATGGCGGAAGCGTTTCAAGTCTAGTTTCCATCCATGGTTTCTAGTTGCATTAGTGTTTGAGCTAAACAGGCACTGATAATCGATGTTTTCATATCCACGAAGGATTTTGAAAACTTCAATTAGTTGACCTCTCAAGCGTCTCTATATAATATATATATATATATATATATATATATATATATATATATATATATATATATATATATATATATATATATATATATATATATATATATATATATATATATATATATATATTGTTACGTCCCCAGCCCCGGGTAGACTGAGGCACGTAATCAGATATATAATGGGGAGGAAGAGCGTCAATCAAACACTTTTAAAGCCTTAAAAAAGCTTTATTATCTTTATCTTTCTAGAGCTTGTCTCTCCTCCTGGAGCTTCCCTCGAGCTTCCCTCGAGCTTCCTCCTTTACAATATCTTCATATATTACATATCATTTTATAAAGACAACCTGGAACTACAATACAATGTCATCAATAACATCAACAATATAGAGTAGTGACATCTTCTAACAAATAGTGAAGATGTTGACACTACTAAAACATAATGACGATGTGACATAGTGAAGATATGTCACACCGTAACACCCCCTTTGCAATTTTAGATGTGAGTTCTCCCTTAGGAGGACTCACATCTACATCTTTATAATGCAGGGCGGATATTTTATCACTTTCTATTGTATATCCTTTTCCCACAATTCCCCATCACCTTCATAATCGCCATTATCATCATCATCATCATCATCATCATCATATTCATAATCTTCATCATCTTCATCATCACTTTCTTCTTCAACTTCGCCATCTTCTTCTTCAACTTTATTTCCTTCTTCAACTTCTTCATTTTCTTCTTCTACTTTATCATTTTCTTCTTCTACTTTATTTTCTTCTACTTCATCATCATTTTCTTCTACTTCATCACTACCATCTTCATCCAACAAGCGCTTCTCGAGCCTGCTGCCGTCCCTCAATAGTTTACTGATGAGCTGGAATGTTTCCTTGTATTGTGGGTTGCTCATTGTTTTGGGTTCAATTTTCCATAACTTGTGGTGAAGCACAACCATCTGGTGGTTTAGTTTGTCTAGCTGTTCTTCGATTTCGGGCTCAATGTTTTTGTCTACGGCTTTGTTGGCACTCCTTGACACGTGATGAGCTGATTTCCTTGTCTTCTTGTGAACTGGTTTCTTGGAGTTCTTTTTCTTCTTCTTGCCGTCGTCATTCCCTTCACTGTCCTGGTGGCCTTCTTCCTCCTTTTCATTGCTCTTCTCCTCCTTCTCCTCCTTTTCAACCTTTTCAACCTTCTTTCTTTCCTTTTCCTTTTTAACACTTTCTGTAGCTCCATCAGTCTTGTCCTTGGATGACTCAACCTTTGCAGTCTCTTCAATTGCTTCTGTTGGTGATGTTTCTTCCCTGGGTGATGTTTCTTCCTTGGTTGAAGTTTCCTTAGCCTTCTTCTTCTTTTTGGATTTAGCATCTTCCTCGTTATCGATGTCTTCCTCACATTCTTCCTCCATATCGTATTCTTCTAATTCTTCTTCACTTATTTCTTCCACATTGTTTTCAGTGGTTTCTTCCTCAGTGTTGTTTTCAGCAGTTTCTTCATCAATGTTTTCAGCAGTTTCTTCTTCAGTGTTTTCAGCACCTCTGCTTCTTTTTCCTTTGACACAAGGAAGTTCACTTTATTTTCAGCTGGGCCTCTATTTCTGGCCTCCAGCTTTTTTAACTCAAGCTCCAATTGAGCTGTCTCCTCCTTCTCTTTCTTCAGGAGGCCCCGCAGGAGCTTCATTTCCTGCTCGTACTCCATTTCTTTCTTAAGTTCGATAAATCTTCGAATCAAGAAAATCCCGGTCAGGCCCCCAATTTCTGTTACGTCCTCAGCCCCGGGTAGACTGAGGCACGTAATCAGATATATAATGGGGAGGAAGAGCGTCAATCAAACACTTTTAAAGCCTTAAAAAAGCTTTATTATCTTTATCTTTCTAGAGCTTGTCTCTCCTCCTGGAGCTTCCCTCGAGCTTCCCTCGAGCTTCCTCCTTTACAATATCTTCATATATTACATATCATTTTATAAAGACAACCTGGAACTACAATACAATGTCATCAATAACATCAACAATATAGAGTAGTGACATCTTCTAACAAATAGTGAAGATGTTGACACTACTAAAACATAATGACGATGTGACATAGTGAAGATATGTCACACCGTAACAATATATACAGTAAGTAGCTGATGAAATTATTATGTGACTAATGAAGGAATAGTTTCAGGTAAAAAGTAAACAGTATCTCACATGTGTTAGCCAATAATTTGCCTCCCCATTCCCTCCGCTTCAAAGCTCCTTGCCCCACCCCGTCCCTCATCTCCAATATCACCAGCCCTCACCTACCCTCCACACCACTGCCGCCTACCATTCCTTCATTTCATTCCACGACCACCTCCCACCCCCAGCCCCGTCCCTCTACTCCACCGCCCACCCCCACACCCCTGAACCCTCCACTCCACTGCCCCCCCCCCACCTCTTCCCTCCTCTCTACTGTCCCCCCCACCCCTTCTCTTCTCTCCACTGTCCCCCCCCCACCCCTTCTCTTCTCTCCACTGTCCCCTCCCACCCCTTCTCTTCTCTCCACTGTCCCCCCCACCCCTTCCCTCCTCTCCACTGTCCCCTCCCACCCCTTTTCTTCTCTCCACTGTCCCCTCACACCCAACTCTTTGCTCTTGTAAACTTGGCTCCCTCAACTTCTCTTCAACTTCTGCCTGTATAAATCACTGCCTGATTATTCTTGGGGTCAGGATGCTCCCTCACTCCCTCCCTCCCACACAGCCTCCCACTCCTTCCCGATCCCTCATTCTCACACGGTCTCTCCAACACACCCTCTCCAATACACCCTCCTACTTCCTCACGGCCTCCTACTCCCCACTCCCTCACAGCCTCCCACTCCCTCACGGTCTCCTACTACCCACTCCTTCACGGCCAACTTTTCTCCACTCCTCACAGCCTCCCACTCCTTCACGGCCTTCTCCTACTTATCACGATCCTCTTTTCCTTCAACTTTCTACTCCTTCACTCCCACACTTCACCTTCATGTTACACTTTCCTTCAACTCCTTCACTCCAACACGTCACCCTGATGTTGCACTTTCCCCAACTCCCTAACACACACATCACCCTTGTCTCCAACTCCCACCCAACTCTACTCATCATCTCACCCTGCAGTGTCTCGTGGATCCTGAGAGTACTGACTTTTTGACTTCCAGAGAATATCACTGAAGAAGGTAAACAGTGATGATGCCGCCTAGAATACAAAGTTGAAAAAAAAAAAAAAAACTGTAGGGGTTCATAATTTTAAGGTGTGTAGTACATAGTCTGTAAATCTGAAGCATCTGATTCCTCCGTACATTGCCTAACTTTTGTATTTATAGACCACCACATCTGTTTGAGTTGATTCCCTAAAAAAGTCGTCGTATAGTTTGAGTGTTTTTACTGATTTCTTCAAACATTGCAAGCAAAACATGTCCTCTACTCGTACACTGAGCTTTATAGTCTGCTTTCTGACATACTTTAGAGGAATCATTGCCTTACATTTCTATCAAAAGTAAATGATTCCCTTAAGTCAATTCTTGCCATTCCTCAGTTTATGCCTCTATGGACATCACGTCTTCTAATCCTTGCCTCTGACGACTCTCAGGACCTCACGTATTGTCTTTCCAACCAAGCATGAATTTCTCTCCCTGTCTCCCAAACTGACCACAACCCATCTTCTCCTTACGTACATCGCTACTCTGAATTATCCCTTGAGGAAACTGCAATACTCATTTTCGATCATTTATACTCTCACTTCCCTTTTACAGGTAGTTCAGAAAGCAAAGTATAGTCATTTTTCGAGTCAACTGTAGTTCTTTTCGTCAATGACAGTCAGTTATTCTCTCTCTTTTTATTGTTTAGGGGTTACATCGGTGAACAAATTATAAATCATTAACTTTCTTCAGTTTATACATTACATATAAAGCTTTATAGCTAACCTGGAAAGCTAACTGGAATATAATCATTTAACAGTAGCAAAGTATATAAATCTCTCGAGTCAACTGCAATCCTTAATTTCTATCTATTCTACTCTCAATTTTTCTTTAATAGGTAATTTATAAAACAAAATATAATCAGACATTCGTAAGGGGCAATACTATGAGCTTCAATTGTTTGTTAATAATCCCTCGATTAAAAGCTTAATATTTCCTTAATCTCTTTTCCTACCACACTTCCTTTCAAACTTACTCCAGCCCACCACCTCCTCTGTCACCTGCTCCCGACGGCTCCCAAATCCTGGAAGAGAGGAGGGTGAAGGAGGAAATGTTTAGGAAGGAGTGAAGAATAAATAAAACATGGAAAATGGGAAAGCAATCCACTCTGGAGCTTCTGAAGTGTGATCGACGAGTTTCGTAACCTAACCTAACCTAACCTAACCTAACCTGTCGTGGATAATTTGAAACATAATTTTTCCTTCAAATTCTGTCATAAAACACATTCCTATTGTTCCGTGCTGAGGTATTCTGTTTCCTGGCATTGATTGGAGGAATTAGTGACCTCCTTATTTACTGCTGCAGGTTACTTTCCTTAAAATCTTTTCACCAATCTTATTATGAAAAACAAAGTGTGATGATTTTTAAAGCAAGGTATGATGAATATCCAAGAGACCCAAATATCTTCAAGACTCGTGCAGACAAATGGAATCGAAAACTGAGGAGAGAAAAACCTATTTCTTTCCTTTTTGCCATCGAGGAAGTTTCAAGTTGCTTTTCTTCGCTGATTAGGCTAAGTGTTAGTAAATGTGATCGTTTGTCTTCCTTGTCTTGCCTAAAATATTGGTGAGTTGGATTGTCTTTCACGCCGGGAGTCTTTGTAGTGATCTTAGCATGGAAATTATTAGTTTTTAGATTTAATGAGATTATGTAAATGCTCTCCCCAGCAAAAATTCAGATAAGTCTATTTTTACAGTCCGCGTTAATGGAAATATAATTGCACGCACTTTTTTATATTTTATCAGTGTACTTTCATTAGTTTGAAAGCAAAACTTGCAACAGAGTGAAAAGGCTTCAACGTTTCAAAAATTCCTGACTCCTGCTGGTTCCTGCCTCAGATTAAATAAAAAACAATTTTGTGAATGTATTGCAATACAACAAATTGAATCGATAATTACATGATTGTGTAAATATATATTTGGTGTAAGTTTGCTTGATTTATCCTTAACTGCATAATTAAAAAACACCTTACCTCTCAAATCTTTCTTTCTAATCACCAGTATGGTTTCCGTCAGATGCGTTTTACATGTGATCGATCTTTCTACTCACCAACACCACCAGAAGCACCACCACCATCACCAACACCACTCCCTTGTCTCTCACCATCACCACCACCAACACCATTGCCACCACCATTTTCTTTCCTCTCACCACCATCACCACCACTCCCTTGCCTCTCACCATCACCACCACAAACACCAACACCATTGCCACCACCACAAATTTCTTTCCTGTCACCACCAACACCACCACCACCACTCCCTTGCCTCTCACCACCACCACTACCACCACCACCACCAACACCACATTTTCTGAGTCACTCTCGTCGCCTTCCATGCACAAAGTGTCCCGAAACTTTGTGTGGAAAAAATGAAATGAAAAAGGATATGAGTTTTAAGCCCGGGGAAAAGGTACTAAGCGGAGAAACCCTTGTGAAGAGCATGAGGGACAAGAGGAGGACCAAAAGACAACTGAAGAGGCAAAAAAGAAAAGAGGAATGCCGAGTTTTTCTTTCATTTTTTTTTTTTTTTTTTTTTTTTTTTTTTGTCATATTGATTCAGGATTAGGTACACTTATTTTTATAATTCCTTAAATCTTTAGGAGATGTTTAATCGTTCCTGTATTTTCTAATAACTGTATATCGGTAGTATTAATTAAGTGGGGACGCTTTTGACGAAAAAATAAAAATAAAAGCTAGGGCTATTGAATCTTTCAAACTATGTCACGAAACAGATTCCCTATAAATATCAATTGAGGTTGTTTGTTTTATGGAATAATTTGGAGGAATCAGTAGCCTTCAAGTTCACAAAAAAGGGATTTAAGATATTTTGAACAAAGGTGTATAACCATGAACTATACTGATCATAATATTGCACCGACTCTCTTGAACCTGCACCATCCTGGCCTGATTCATTAATTAATTTTGTTTCCAGGGGCATAGTTTGGTGGAGTCAATAGCCCTCGAATCCAGGCAAAATACAAGACCACCTTAAGCCACTCTGAGCGACTCATTCCAACCCATTTCCTTTGGTGTTTCAACGTGTTCCTCCTGCCATTAGTGCCTTCGATTCCATTAGCAGTCCGAACCACAAGCGAGGACTAAAAGTCATTGTTTACATACTTTAACCAACGACTGGGTGTTTGGGCAGGCGGCGGGTGTGTGTGTTTTGCTCTTTGTTTTGTGTGTTTGTCTTTGTGTGTGTACTGTATGTGTGGCTGTGTGTGTGTATATGTCTTTGTGCGTGTGTGTGTGTGTGTGTGTGTGTGAGTAGAGAAATGCACAAAGAGTACATTAACTTTTTTTTCCAATCACAGCTCATATATGTTTTTTTTTGTCTATGCAGTAACCATTTCCAAAGCCTCTAGTAAGTAATTTTCTTGACTATTATTATTATCCTTTGCATCTCTTTAATTAAGGGTGGTATTATTAAATTTTTTAGTCAAGGAAAAGGCTCTTCGTTGCTAAATTCGCATTGCACCAAAAAATAGGGACTGGACGAAGAAGACAACTTTTCCTCGAAGTAGTAATTTAATAATACCACCCTAAGTGTTTTCGTTTTACCTGGACGAGAAATTCATTTATAATTTTATATATTATCTTAAAATATTTTCATAATTTTATAACACATTAGCTGTTTTTCCATTACCTTTAAACTGTGTAACAAAATATCTCCAACTCCACAAGGTATGCATTTTTGTTCATTTAACGGGATAGCATACTTTTTGTACATTAGAGAGCCTTGATTCCTCTAAAGTATACCAGTAAACAGGACAAGATTAACAAAAATAATGGTGGCCTGGTGCTTGGAAGAGTTTGGAGGAATCATTTGCTCCATATTTACCAACACTGTACAGTACTTCTCCCTTACCAAATATGCTTGAAGTTTTGGATGAATGGGAACTCTGCAGTGCTTGGCGAGTGTAAGATAAAAACCGTACCGTATGTATGAGAAAAGTTGACTTAGAACGAGCGTGTTGCAAGAAGTTAAGTTATGGTGTCTGAGTGCAATGGTATCCCCAAACATGAAGGAAGGGTGAATGGTCAGGAGATAAATGATGTGAGTTTTTTAAAAGTATTCTCGTTAGCACTGTGAGTTATTAAGGTGGTAGGTTGGATAGTTAGGTACGAAAGCGAACACAATATTATAGGAAGGTCAGACGTAAAGACCAGCAGTACAGTCTGTGGTACAAGTCCTGTCTATAGTTTCGTCACTAATGAGCCACAGTCTAGAAACATAAGCTGATATCACAGAAGCACCAGAGAAGTATATTTTATTTGTCTGCTGGATATTGTAATTTGGCATAGTGAAGGGGTTTGCTCGATGATAATTAATCCTTTATATTATCATTCAAAATGCCCTGATGGGACGATTGCCGCCGACTGTGTACACGCCGACGATGGGAATGAAGAATAGAGAAAAAGGTCAGCGTGTAAGTACAGAGGGCGATATATAATTGTAATACCCACCACCTTTATAGATGAATGTGAATGAGGCGCGGACAGGATGGATGGAAGGAGCCGTGGAAATGAATGACTTCGGGAGAGCAGCAGTGGAAATGAATGACTTTGGGAGAGGAGAAGTGGAAATTAATGACTTTGGGAGAGCAGCAGTGGAAATGAATGACTTTGGGAGAGGAGCAGTGGAAATGAATGACTTTGGGAGAGCAGCAGTGGAAATGAATGACCTTGGGAGAGCAGCAGTGGAAATGAATGACTGAGAGAGGAGCAGTATAAATGAATGACTTTGGGAGGGGCAGTGGAATGAATGACTTTGTGGCGTTGAGTTATGTATTTTGAAGAATGTGAAAACGAACATGCTGGGTTGCTCT